>LS892161.1:0-33437 GCA_900490955.1 Micoletzkya japonica
ATATATATATATATATATATATATATATATATATATATATATATATATATATATATATATATATATATATATATATATATATATATATATATATCTGGACGTTTTTTAGTACTAGTCGCTATAAAGAAGGTGATAACGAGGATTAGGTAGTACCTCTCCGAGGCAACATCCACACAGGAGTACGAGGAGCGACTGGAACCACGTGTCGGCGTTGCCGCAGCTGCAGCAGCCGTCGTCGTGGCGGGGAGGGGGCTGCCGGTCGACGTACCTAGAATGGAAGGTTGACGAAAATGTTCCGTCAGTCGCCTCATTCCTACTGCCGACGAGAGAGCGAAGCGGTATGAAGAGAGTGCAGACAAAGTAGGAATGAGTTGACTGACGGAACTTTTTCGTCAATAGTATACGGCAGTAAACCGGTCCGCCAGCAGCTTCTGTCCTAGAGTGCGTATAGCTCTCTAACTTTCGCGCACTCTCTCGCCCCTTATATTCGGAATGATCTTCCGGCGGATCTTTTTTTAGAGCATACGATTCGCGTCTTTTTGATGAATAAGTTTCACCCAATTCTATATAAGCGATGGGTCTGCCATTTTACATACAGCCTGAAACATAATCACTTCGACAATGCGAATCGTATGCTCTAATATTTTTAATCCACTCTATGTAGGATGATCTTTCAGACGCTCGTCCATGGCTACGCAGAGGGAACTTGTCCTCTAAGGCGCCTCCTTGCGGAATATTTTCCTACAGAGTTCAGTAGGGGGAGGTGGAAAAATTTCCCCTGTGTAGGGTCATGCCGTCCGGAAAAATATTCCTCGTCCGGGAGATTTAGGAAAATTTTGCAGAGTGCATACTGCACGTTTCGGTAGATATTTTCAGGGTATTTACAGAAGTGACATATTCTTTCATTTCTCATAGCTGATTGTTAGGCGACAGGCTATACCTACGATTAGCGTTGATCCTATGGCGTGAATGATGAATGTCAATATCAGTGTAATGAAAAAGTCTTATAAAATGACTCACACGACTTGCGGCTGGCCCGGGTAGTGACCCTGAGGCGGATAGCCTCCCTGAGGCGGGTATCCTCCCTGCGGCGGGTAACCTCCCTGATTGGGATACCCACTTCCTCCCTGAGGGTAGTACTGGCCCGGCTGCAATGAGCAAATTACAGAAGGACTCCCTATTCTGCCTCTGTTAAAAATTTCTAAAATCTTTTGGCTCCTTTAAAATGTTGAAACGAGGCAAGGCATGAACGAAGAGCCTAAAGATTATGCAACCTTTTGTTTTATAGAATGCATTAAATTATCGAAAAAAATAGCCAGAAAATCGCTTAGAGGCGACGATACTTGGCGGACCGCGCTCGCTATACTTCGTACAACTTGTCGCGCATCGATTTTGCGGGCGAGTCGGGTGGAGGGCTAAAGAAAGTGAAACATACTTGGGGCTGGTTGTTGTAGTACGGAGGTGGAGCACCGGACATGAAGATTTACTCGGAGAAGAGGATGACGAGGGGGAATAACAGCTGAAGAGAAACGAGGAAAAATGAGCGAGTATGAGTAAGAATGGGAGGAGTTGCGAGAGAGCGATGGTATTACGAGGGGGATTGGAGACAGGGGAGAGAGTAGAGAGGTAAGAGGGAGGGAGAGGGAAGGTCAGAGAGGGAGGCACGAGAAGAGAGTGTGCATGCCACTGTCAACAGCGACTGGATGGCAAGGGAAGAAGAGCGAGTGAGAGACCATAGGGGTTAGAGAATGAGAATACATGGGCGGAAAGAGGAAATGGGGTAGAAAAGGGAACAAAACGGGCGGAGAGATGAGACACGAGTAACAGTGATGGAGGCAGGATAACAAGGAATGAGTATCTAGATGAGGAAATGCAACTTTCTTTTTCTGAAAGTGTTTGTGGCTCGCTAGGCAATTTCTAGCGAGTTTTCGCACGTGCTGGTTTTTCAGAAAGGCAATCCGATCTTATGGCGTGTACACGCTGCGAGAAGTTTCCGTAACTTTTTCGGAATTATTCCGTACCTGAGGATACATCGGGAATATTCCGTAAAAGGCTTAGGAATGGATTCCCGCTGTATCCTCAGGTACGGAATAATTCCGAAAAAGTTTCGGAAACTTCTCGCAGTGTGATTTATCGTAGATATTTGAGCCTAACCCTTCGATCGTAATCTGCCAGGGAACATGTGCAATGGGAATCGAAAAGAGTCACGACTACCCCTGATTACCATGATATAATATCTATGATATACCCATGATATCTATGCTACTCTTATCGTTTTACACTTTATTCGCCGTCCCCTCCTCGATTTCTTCTAGCCTTTGAAAGCCAAGCCTTGTAATAATTGCATTATGAGACCGAGACAGAGAGAGTGATGACGAGCATGAAAAATGAAGAGAGTCAGACGATAAATACGCAATATCGCGCATGGTTTTCAAAAATTAGACTATTTTTCCTCATTCTCCTCCCGTGCTCTGCTCGCGGGTGGTCGGTCCCGGGCATAGACAGATAGATGCGTGAAGAAGGGGGCGTAAACGAGGGGAAGAGGAAGGTGAAGCTCTCGAGGGTCGGACCTCCCGATCGGAACACCGTGGTATGGTTGACAGAATACCATGATTATGATGAAATGCATGTAGTGAAAATATGTTGTTCAACAGTATCCTAGAGAATGAAAATGATAAGTCCTCAAGATGATAAGTACAGTAGACTTGATGACAGTAATGGTTGTCCGATTCTCAACACCTTTCTTTTTTAGCCCCCGCTAAGCATGCAAAAAAAACGTAAGAGGTCAATTAATAGCTATTTTTCTCGTTTCGGGCTAGTTACTGAGTAGTGCCCCGATTCACCTATAACGCAAATGCGTCGATAAATTAAATTAAGTTAAGTTAAACCACTGCACTTTATTCGAACTGTGGAGGATTATGATAGAAGAGTACGGTAAATGCTCCGCCGTATCCCATATACAGTAATCCTACTGCGTACCCCTCCTTCAGCTCCGGCAGTTCGACGTGCTCATCCACAACCTGCTCCACAAGGAGGACTATATCGTGTCCTTCGCGGAGTTCGTTTCCGTCGCCGTCCGGGCGAGGGAACTGTTGCTGTCGGACAGCGTGCTGCTACGGTAAGCGAAGGTTTACGGTAAGGGTTAAGTAAATTACAGTGCAAAAGAATCTGGCGGGCTCGAGGAGATAAATAGCTAAATTTGTGTCGGTATCGATTGTGTGTCGTATAGATAATGCCAAAAAAAGCATTGGGCGGGCTGGAGCGTTTCTTTCTTTTCAGCATAAAGCCTCTTGCAGACTGAGCCCGCCCATCTACGTGTTCGGCGACATCCACGGACAACTGGAGGACCTGCGCGGCATGCTGCGTAGGGTCGGGCCACCGCCGAAGAACTCGTGGGATACTGTAGACACAATGTTCTAAATGTTAAGCGAACGAGCCAAAATGCTCAAGAAGCGGTGTTTTCCGTGCGAGAGTTCCTACCGAAATCAGGGTTATTTTTCGGCATCTCGTTCGCTTAGCATCTTCACTGTTGTCAGAACATTGTGTAGACAGCGCACACAACAAACATGCATTATATGGAATATACATTGAAAGCGTTCAACGAGACCCTTGCAACATTGATGGTATATACCACAGAATGCAATGAATGTGTAATTTTTCTGTGTGGAATAGTGGTGGCAAAATCGAGCGGGAATGCTTCATTTCCTTTTGTCTATCTTTGCGTCGCTTCACTGTTCTCGCACGAAAAGAACGGTAAATCTCTCTGGATTTTACTAGGTCTAGGTTTAGGTTTATCACCTTTATCAGGACAAACATTGGCTGGGGTTTTACTTTTTTTGCATTTTGCTAACACTGCCTAGTAGCCATACAGATGCCAGTAGGCTATTAAGGAGGACTATGTCGCGATTACTGTAGGTGATTACTGTAGGTGATTACTGTAGGTTCCTCTTCCTGGGCGACTACGTGGACCGAGGAACGAAGAGCGTGGAGACGATCACGCTGCTGCTCGCGTTCAAGGTTGGAGGGAGGAAGAGGAATCGCGAACTGACTTTTTATGGTCGAAACGTTTAGCTACCTAAGTATTTGCTGTTTGCTATATAGTTTCTGCAATGCAGAACGAGGATCGGATTGAAGTAAAAATATTTAAAAAAATATCTATTCTAGCTTCGCTACCCCGATAAGATCTTCCTGCTGCGGGGAAATCACGAAACGCGGCTGATCAACCGACGATACGGGTTCTTCGACGAGTGTCTGGCCAAGTTTGGCGTCGCTGACGGTAGAGAATACCGTGCAGCCAATCTCACGCAGTAACTGCGAATTGATGGTGACCTCCTCGATACACTTCTTCTCGTTTCTGCACACTTTCTCGTCGGAGGCGTCACCATTAATTGCGACTTGATCTCAGCAGAGTAGACGTGTGGCAGATTCGGGCACATTTCAATAATGCCTACTGCCATATCGAATCGTGCTTTTTGTTCATGGACATGCTTCTCTCTCGTCTGAAATAGGAGCAGGGCAACTAACTGACGGAGGAATTGCCGCGCAACCATTTTGAGCTTTATGCCTACCGTACCCCTCCGCTTTTCCGCTCAGGACTCGTCGCGTGGACGGAGATGCAGCACGTCTTCAACTGCCTGTCCATCTCCGCGCTCATCGGGCAGCGCATCTTCTGCGTGCACGGAGGGCTCTCCGACTCCCTGGTCACATTCAAGCAGGTACCACAGTCTTCTAAATGCTAAGCGAACGAGCCAAAATGTTTAGAATAAATGCTTTTCCGTGCGTGAGTTCTTACCGAAATCAGGGTTAATTTTTCGGCTTTTTTTATCTCGTTCGCTTAACATTTACACTGCTGTCAGAACATTGCGCGTACCAACATTGTTGTCGGTCTTCGTATCCAATTTTTTAGTTCCACGCATTCTTGATTGGCCTTGCGTTATCTAGTATAAGTGCACAGCCAAAAGTGCAAAACACCAATGGAAGACGGAATCATTACCGTCGGAGCGCAAACTTGAATGTGAGGATCGACACTACGTATTGTTGATCCTCGCAGTCAAAATTGCGCTCCGACGGCAATGATTTCGTCTTCCCTTTTGTTGTTTGCATCTTTGGCTGTGCACTTATGCTAAACCCACGTCCAATCAAGAATGCGCGAAACGCAAGATTTGAATACGAGGACCGGCAATATATTTATTGTCCTGTTAGGAGGCAAACAACATACGTTCTTTGCCGTTAACTGCCGTATGTGACCCACTAGCCGACCCGATTGAACCGTCCGGGTTACTGTAGCTCCTTCAGTTTGACCGCATTGTGCGCCCGTGTGACGTGGGCGACGTCGGTCTGATGCCGGACCTCATCTGGTCAGCTTGTGCGACGTTCTCTACGCCTACTAGGGGTTGAAAACCAAGCGCGATTTGCGTATTTATCGTCTGATTCTCTTCATTCTTTCCTGCTATACCTCAATCTCTCGGTCTGACAATGCGATTAATAAGTTTCTTGGTTTTCAAACCCTAACGCCTACGTTTGACGATGCATTGATCGCGATTATGTTGTCCGATAGCCAAACCCAATATTATCGTTGGTATAGAGAAGCAATGAGAAATAATATTTCGCATTACGTTAACGATTTCATCGCAAGCCAACTAACTCATCAAGCGCACCGCTTTCATCATATATTATTTTTAGGGAAACCACCATTTCACCAAATCGGTCATTTGATCTGCCGTGAACTACATACAATTAGCGTTGATGAAACGACCGATGTGATGAAATGGTTGTTTCCCTATTTTTTAGAACATTATAATCTTTTCAGGTCGGACCCTAGCCTGGTCGTTGAGGCGTTTAAGGCGTCTCCCCGCGGGGCGGGGTGCGTCTTCGGCCTCAAGGCCATCCGCGACTTCTGCCACCAAACGGGAGTTGATGTGAGGCTTTTTGTGACATATATAGTGACATGTGGTATATATATATATATGTATATATATATATAATATATATAGTGATATAGGCATATAGTGAGGCATAGTGTTGTGAGGAAAATACTCCTTCGGCTGTACTGTTTCCTACTTATCTGAGAAAGACAAAGAAAGAAAAATGCGGCGATTGCGCGCTGTAGGCAACCGACTCGTATCACGACGTTTTACAAATCCGCGTTCCGAAATTGCGAATGTCTCTGCGTCTCTCCACTTTCCATGCTCTCTCGCCTCCATTCTTTTAGTTTGCGTACGAAAGTATTTATTCTACGCAGCAGGATGTTGTGTGCGTATCGAGGGGGTCACAACATTCCAAGCGTCATAATAGCGAACAGAGGTTTTCGTGCATAGGATCCGATCCTGTAGGCGAACAAGTGAACGAAAAATTATGAATTTAAAAACATAAGCTCAACACTATGAAATCAACACGTTCTGAAAATTTGGTGTCGATTGGTTTAGCTATTCTTGAGAAAATTCACAAATAGTGGTCATTTCGCTATTAGACACATTCGGGTCAGAATGATGTGGGGCAGGGGGCCGTCATAAATACCGTACCATACGGAATTTCCTCGATTGTTGCAGCTGATCGTCCGTGCGCATCAGTGCGTGCCCTGCGGGCATCAGATGTTCGGCGAGCACCTCCTCACCATCTTCTCCGCCCCGGGCTACGACGCCGGCAACCCCGCGGCCATTCTGCGCGTCCACGGGCAAGTAGTCAAGCACATTCAAATATGCCAAATATTGATAGAATGAACGTGTTGCTCTTCAGTAATGCTGATGAATTAAAACTATTAATTATATTCGAAATATTGCCAGAATGAGCGTTGTGTACTTCAGCAATGCTGATGAGCACAGTACAGTCCTCGTACGTTTACCATGAGACGGCGCGGTTCGAAATATTTTGTCCGTGGAGAAACGCGTTGCAGCGACCTCACCTGCCAGATTTACACGTACGGCAGGAAGGGAGGAGAGACGACGGAGACGAGAACGAGGGATTTATAGAGAACTAAAGGGTTGACGGTTACTCCGACCCCTGCCCTTTCTAACGAGAAACTCCGCCTTGAAACGAATAAATGTATGCATTTACGCACTTGTGAGTTCACAATGTGATATGGAGTAAAAGGTGTAGACAAAAAGAAGTGTACATTATGCACATACAGAATATAAGGGTTGGCAAAGCGGCTCTTTTTCGGTCGCTTTCATGCTTCCATAAAATCTGCAGATGGTGAAAGGTTACTACATGAATCTAATCCGGTTTGCCAGCCCTACAGAATACGAGCTAAATGCGGGAACTACAAATCATCATGAGCTACTGTTCGTATTCATAGATTGCGCGCTTTCCACCTTGACAATGGGAGTTTCGGATGACTTCAGCTCCAGAAGGTCGAGGGGGATTTCTACCGTAACGCGTTCCTTGTACCGTGAAAGCGACTCGATGTGAAGTAGCAGGCAGAGAATGGTGAGGATGGCCAGAACGAAGAGAAGGTAGAGGAGAAGGGACTCCTCGTTGGCGATCGAGACTGAACTAGGAAATGCCGTCGGCACGAAGCAAGTCAATCAGAACAAAATGCTTATCTAGTGTGAGGCCAAGCGTAAACCGTAGCCAAAATCCTTCGATCTGTTTTCGCTATCTATGTGATCTCTAATGAATGCGCTGATGTAAACAGAACACATTTTTTTGATTTACCGGAATGTTCGGGAAGACAACAAGCCTAACAACACAATGACAGAGAATGTTCCGGGAAACGGCAAATGAAGCTCACAATGTATCTGGCGTTCATCGCACGGCGTGCCTCTGAAGTGATCATCGGTTAGCCAAACAGACAAGCAGTGGTCTCCTAGCTGTCTTCCCCGTTCCCTCTCAACTACGTCCCTCTATTCTGCTACTCTTTTGCGAAGTTCCAGTGCGATTCTGTTAGCGCGCTTAAAGGAGGGCATTCGATACCGTAGTCACGTTAATGGAGGCTAATTTGCACAGCGAGAGAGGGCATCACAATGTTCTGACAGCAGTGTAAATGTTAAGCGAATGAGATGCCGAAAATTAACCCTGATTTCGGTAGGAACTCTCGCGCGGAAAACATTCTATCCCAAACATTTTGACTCGTTAGCTTAACATTTAGAACATAGTGGCATAGAAGAGAAACAACGAATGGGGGGTGTTCAAAGCATTCTGCAGTCGAGAATTTTTTTGGATCGACCATTCCATTCGGGTCTTTTCATTGATTATGCTTTACGCTCGCGTGAAACCCTGACTTCCAGTATATCATGCGGTGCGTGAAGCATCACCATCAAAATGACCCGAACAAAATTGTATGTTTAGATAACACAATGTTAGAGAACCAACCCGGTGAAGTAGGCCCGAAGAGGAGTGCACACGCGCTTGAGAAAGTGCGAGGACGTGAAGGCGCACTGTCCTATCTGAAATGCGCCTTCGATCTAGGCGGAATTTCTGGTAAGAGACTATATCTAAGCAAGTTAAAGTCATGATCAGCGTATCTCATAGAGATTACAGCCACACCATTCTGACTCGACGCAAAAGTCTGTGCTTCATTCTATTCGCGTGTATGGTTATGATTCAACATTGACACACACAGACACGCAAAAGCAGACCAACCAGACACAGAACAGTGATAACGGCGACGTTGACGTTGCGTGTGTAGACAGCCAGCCCGTAGAGAACGGCGACGAGGAGGTGGGTAAACTACAAAACTACGAATGCAAAGATCAAAGATCAAACTACAAAGCAGGAACGATGGAGCGAAAATGAAACTACATGATGAGATTAAGTAAGATCAAAGATCAAAGATAAGAAAAAATATCAAAGATCGAGGTGCATACGTGACTGTAGAAGGCGCACGTCTTGGTCTCGTCGAAGTCGAGCACGCTCGAGGCCTAAATCAGCTCACTCTGACGGCAATATTTCAGGATTCATGTTCTGAAGTCTTGTCTGATGGTGGGTCCGCCAGGAAAGGGGTCAGAAAGCTGTTGCCCACGGTGGGTCCCTCGAAGGAGGCGTGACCGGGGCGGTTCCACAAGAAAGAAGACAGAACAGAACGAGACGACTTGCCTGCATCTCGAAGAGACAGAAGACGCAGAAGAAGAGGAGAACGAGGCCCAGGAATACCTGTGATAAAGTGACCATAGTGGAATAAACGGATACATACTAGGGTTTGAAAGCCAAACCTTTTAATTGCATTATGAGACCGAGAGAGTGATGAATGTTATTGGAGAAAAAAGGAACGTTGGGAAATCTTTGCAGCGCACTCCGCTAAATACAGTGAAACTCTCTTGGAAAAATGCCAGCTTAGGCTAAAAGCCGGCACCGTCTGAAGTTTTACGGTGGCTAGCGGAAAGAACAGCGCAGCTCTCTCAACGTTCGTTTTCCTCCAATAATAGAATGGAAGAATGCAGAGAGTCAGGGCGATAAATACGATAACCGCGCTTGGTTTTCAAACGCTAATACATACATTTATTCCAAACCATGCTGCGTGAATAGAGACTCTAGTAGGAATGAGGTTATCTTTTTATAATATGATATATAACAAATCGAACTACTATAGCCGAAACGTACCCGCCACGCCAAATCGGTCGGTCGCCGCATCGAACAGGGGGGAAGGAATGAGCTGTGCACACACACACACACACACACTCTCTCTCTCTCACACACACACACACACACACACACACACAAACGCTAGTAAGACAACCCCGACTGTGCACAACAAGAACAAGGGACAAGACGAAAACAGCGCGCATCCAACCAATATCTGTCTGATCAGACGCGAACACAACAAAATAGGTACGACCCCCCGGTTACAATGATCAATGGGGCGGTTGGAAGATAACACATCAGGAGGTTTTTAGAAGGGACGATGGATGCTCCCCATTACGGAGAACATCGAATCTCTGGAGATCTGAGCTATCGAGATACGAGGCTTTTCCTGAGACAGTGGGTTCAGTTAGAATTATATATATAGAGTTCGAAAAATGGCCGCCTGATCATCGAGAGTCAGTCATCAACGGGTAGCGATGAATGATGCGCTTTCTTTTTTTCTTCAATTCTGAAACATCAAAGGTGGCACACACTGAGCGAAATTACCCCAGCTTTACGCCTTATGGGGTAAATTTAACACCGACTGGCTGGGGTAAATTTGAAATTACACCAGCTATCTGCTGGGGTAATTTCGCTCAGTGCAGTCGTCGATGATCGCGTCATCCGCCATACTCACGCTTGGGGTCGTAGATAGAGAAATTCTAACTTTGATTGCAGTTTGCCCCGTAGTAGGCGTATGCTTGCCAGTGCTTCATGCAGCATAACCCCCTTTCCTATTTGACTTTCTCCACCCCCCCTGCGAATCAGAACGTCTTCTCCATTTGCAATGCTCACAGTTATCACAGTCACACAGTCAGACTTTCGCGTCAATGGCACGGGGGATCGTAAAGAATCGTAAAGAAACCGCTAGGCCATTCATCGGTTTCCCACCTGCACCCACACACAGACACACACACACACACACGCGTTGGCAGGCGTCCCTTATAAGACGAGCGTCCGGAACCCCTTCCCCATCTCAAGACATGCTGCGTATCGCCGTCTCTGCTCTGCTCTTCGCTTCGGCCCACGGCTGTGCTACGGGCACCGGTTAGTACCGTAATATAGTGAAATAAAAATATCCCGTCAGTTTATCATTCCGAATATCTGGCGAAAGAGCGTGCAAAAGTGAGCGAATGAGACACTCATTTTGGAACGGAAGAAACTGACACGGATCGGTTTATTCCAGTAAACGTCATGGTAGCTCGACTACTATAGCTATGCGAAATCATAGTTTATTTTTCTTCAACTCAGGATACGGTAGACCGTTGTATCATCTTGAAAAGGATAAGGAAGCGGTTGTTTGATCATGAATTGAAGGCTCGGACGCGCAGCTGCTTCCCAACCCCGTCTTCTCGTTCACCTTCTCCCCACCCGTCGGATGGACCTACTTTACGGGAACGGTACGAGTGCTCGCGCTCGGGACAATGCGAAAAAATCGCAAGCACACAGCTTTCCAAGTGTTCTAATAGCGAATAGCGGTTTCCGCGCATAGTATCCGATCCTGTAGGCTAACCGATGAACGAAAATTCATGAATTTTAGTACTTAAGTTCGCCACCGTGAACTCAATAAGCTCTGAAGATTTAGTGCAGATTGGTTTACCCGTTAATGAGATAATTCAAAAATAGTTATGCTTCTGCTGAGGGCGCTCCCTTTCATATCTCCAGACACTACTCCTCGCGCAGATAGACATGCATGCTCGTTCAGCTGCCCCCACCCACGGGCGTAACGGTCGAGAACTACGTCATCTACAACGGCCAGTCCGCCTCGGCCCAGGCCGCCCAGCAGAAGATGCAGAGCGACATCAACAATGCCGTGAGCCCCCACGCTTCCATAAATACCAGAGCATGTCTCACAGCATTCCAAGCGTTCTAATAGCGATTAACGGTTTCCGCGCCTAGGATTTGATCCTGTAGACGACTAAGTGAACCAAAAACTATGAATTTAAAAACTTATGTTCACTACTGCGATTTTTAATACCTCTGAAATTTTGGTGTAGATTGGTTAAGCCACTCTTGAGAAAATTAAGAATAAGCGGTCAATTCGCTATTAGACATATTCTAACCGCGCGGAATTCTGTGGTCTACAGAGGTGGAAAAGCGAAACATAACCGTGAAAAAGCGTCAGAAAGAAAACCCTAGCCCCCCACCATATGTCACATTTGGCGGGTAAGAGTGTTTGAACTTATCCCAAGTTGCGCAAGCTGGGGCAAGTTCGCTCATAAGCCAGTGCAAACCTATCCTGCGATTCATCCATGCCATACCTTTGATCAGGATTACGGTAACCACAGAAATTGGTGGCCTTTTCGAGCCTCGCGGAGCTCTTGAGAATAGGGTGCTCTTTTTGACGGTTTTCCACGATTATGTTTCAGTTTTCATGTTCTGAAGGCGTAGCCTGGTATTTATAGAAGTCTGAAACATAACCGAGAAAAAGCGTCAAGAAGAAGAGAACACCACTTGAGATTAGGGCCGTCGAATCGAGTCTTTTTGGTGGGGTTATGTTTACATGCATTACATAAAGCCATCAATGTCTTGCTTTTTACAGAACTAGGTGAAAGATAACCATAAAAAGGGGCCTGATTCGACGGGTTCTACTTGAGATCCTCAACGCCCTGTACGATCTGCGCACGACGGCCTACGGCTACACGTATACGGTGAACGGGTACACGCCCGCTGAGTTGTACGTGCGAGACTCGACCGCGGCGACGGTAAGGAGGGCGATGTTCTCAAGAAATGCAAATTGTTCGGAGAACGAGAAATGCAAATTGTTCGGAGAGCTACCGACATTTGAATACGATACGACTAAATTCTATCGCGAACTGGCAGCAGCCGAGAATGAAGACAAAAAGACTGCAAATTTTCATACAAAAATAACTCTCAACTAAGCTAAAAATAGTGTGGTACACTGTTGCTTTTGAATAATTAGGTAGAGACCTTGCTCGCTATCCGAACATTCAGAACACCGTGAGAGGCCTATAGAGAAGATGCTCGAGGGGAGGGCAAGAGATAGGAGAGGCTAGAAGAGAAGTGTCGAGCGTAATATGGGTGTGGTTGGGTAATGTGGATCAAGTAGACCTGCGCACATGCCGCGTTTGCCATGCTTACACTGCTGGAGGTAGGTTTTCGCGGCCAATAATTCTACCGTCAGGGTCAATAATGCCTTCAGGGCACGAAGCCGGTGGGCAGCTACGTCGCCGAGCTGGGGGCGGTCATCGCGCAGAGGACGGTGGCCGACGCCAACGACGGAACGCCCTACCAGTTTGTACGCTCATTTGACATACGATACGATTAGTCCCTTACTAGAGATTAGCTAAGTGGAGGGACGAGCCGAACAAGATATGCATGAATTGTAAAGCGCGTATTCGTGCCTCGTCGCGCTTTGTGTGTTGGTCTGGCCCTTGGATCTGGACCTTATGAAACAGGCTAGGTGGATAGAGGAACTCGTAGAACGCATGACCTATGCAATAGTGTAGGGTTTGAAAACCAAGCGCGATTAGCGTATTTATCGCCTGACTCTCTTCATTCTTCCATGCTCCCCCATCACTCTCTCGGTCTCATAATGCAATTAAAAGGTTTGGTTTTCAAACCCTAGTATATAGCTCGAACCACTTTGTGCGCTTACAGTCTGTGATCTTTAACTATGCTCACATAATATGCAGAGATCTGATCAATATCTATGTCTTTTTCCTGTTGTAGTAGTGAACTGATGGGAACTATGAGCAAGGAGGAACGGGTAGAGCATTGGTGGAGTCTTCTCAGTCCACACTATCACTGTCTGGATCTATCCCTGAGGGTAGGAAGAAAAAGCTAGTGACTGTGGCAGGAGAGACGGGATTTAGACTACGTCGTGGTGACGACAAGAGACCAACGTGTAAGGAGATAAGTAAGCCTTGGGCAACATCAGATAAACTAAGAAAGCGTGTGATTATGATACAGGAGGGATCAAAAAGAAACAAAAGATAAGCCCGAGGCTCGAGGAAGCTTGTGACTAGAATACAAAATAGAGGAGATCAAACCACCAAATACGTTACCCCCATTTTCCAGTCGGGTACGGTAACCGTAAGCAACGTGCCCCTTGCTACACGTGGACAGTGGAAGGCTGTGGCCGGAGAGGTACGGTAGGGGGTCCCGCACGGATATCGCTACCGTAATGCTCGATCATTTATCGATTGCAGATCTACAAGTACCTCTACCTGAACGCGAACGTTCGCTTCTACACTGCGATCACTGTTAACTAGATACTTGCAGTCTGCGAAGACTAAGGAATGCCGTTCGAATCGATAAAGTATTATTTATGGAACGATTTCAAATCCTACCGTGAACATCGGTATTATTGGCGAAAAAGTTCCGTTAGTAAACTCATTCCTACTTCGGCGGTACTCTCCTCATACCGCGTCGCTCTCTTGTCTGAAATACGAATGAGAGGACTGGCGGATCATTTTTCTCAACCATAAATGCTCTGCTCTGTGCAGAGAGACGGGGTCTAGGTGGCCCCGACCTTCCTCTCTCCTTGAGTGTTGACCGATGCCACCCTCTCTCGAGGTGAGATACGGGAGTTAGATACTTGTAGTCTATTTCCCTGGTTGTTTCACGGTATTCAATTAGGGGAATTCGTAGGCTTCCCCTACGGGACTTAGGAGTAACGCCTACGCAGCTAACAGTTGTCAACACACATTTGGACTCATTTATTGTTGTTTGTGTTGTACTGAACTGGACAAATACAAAGGAAAGCCAAGGCAATTCGACAGGAGGCAACAGTTGTTGATATCAAGGATAGAAGAGGGGAAGTATATGCTATCCGAAAACCTAGATATGGCAAGGCTAACGCACCGAGGGGATATCACAGAAGGAGTCAGAGAGAATTAAAGGGCCCCTCCAGGCAATATCTACCATATGCATTTTTTGACATCACTGGATAGCCCTCAATGTCCCGAATCTCATCCTCTCTCCTTTTTAGTTGAAACTTTTCCGTTGCTGAGAAAAAGCTGTGCAAAGATTCCTCTCGCTGTCTGCGTCTCTTCATTCCTCTCTTGTCTCTCACAATGAATCAACCGCTCTTAATTGGTTATCTCTTGGAATGAATGAGATGGGTGGAGGGACCCTTTAAGGACGCGAGGATAGGGAACAATGCTATCCGATAAGCTATGACGAGTTGTGACGTAAGCTAAAGCACCGATGGGGTATATGGGAAGGGGGGATGAAGAGGGCACATGCATCTTATACATTATGACAAGGTTAACCACCGATGGGATATTACAGGGGAAAGTGACAGGGAAGAAGAAGAAGAGGAGAGGCTGATTGCGACTGTAGTTGTCCTTGCTCTTGAGCTGAAAAAATGCCATAAATATATTATACTTGCATGAAAGTATGAGTGTATTTGTTGAATATCTTGCGAATAGGGCATATGATCCACGTCTTGTGTAATCGTACTTATGAAATGGAACGTAGAACGCCATTCGCTGTGTCTGAGCGAGTCATGCGCGATGGGAAACGTAATATGAGAAGAGAAGGATACATAGTCATCGTCTTCCTATCGGATGGTTAGATGCTAGAATGCTCCTGAGTTTCGGCCTCTTATCCAGGTGGGGATCATTTGCGCACAAATCGAGTTCCGCACAACTGTATGTAGCATGTTAGAGAATGTTTAGGAGAACAATTTGTTGTCAGGTTGTCCTTATACATGAGTTGAATCCGATTACATTTAGAAACCTCATTTATAAATTTCCATTATGTAGATAAGGCTTTGTGCGCAAATGAATTTATGCGGAAGTGATGTCCACCCTCTTATCCACAACAGCTCTTCTCCCCCTCCCAAAAGAACCACTTTCCCAACTCTACCGTATACTATGGCCTAAATCGCTCACTTTTCCCCCTCTCTGACCCTCAGAATGATCAGAATGATGATCTAAAGAGTCGCTTTTGGAGGGTAACCATATGTACCCGACTCTCGCCTCAGATCTGCTCGATAGACGACGTGGACAGGGACACGAGGCGGACTCCATACGCCTCCGTCGGCTCCATGCACCCGCAGCACCGCCGCACCAGGTGGACCACCCTTCCGCCGGTCTTGCCGTTCAGAAGATCCTGAAGGGAACCGATAGATCAAAGATCAAACCAGAGAGATCAAAGATCAAACCAAAGGGAGCCTGAAGGCAATTGACCGCCTGCCTTGATTTTCATATCCCATTGACATCTCCGAGACCAAGTATAGAGTAAACCGGTCCGTCAGTTTCTTTCGTTCCAAAATGACTCTAATTCTCTCACTTTTGCACACTCTCTCGCTTTATATTCGGAATGATTTTCCGATGAATCTTTTTAATCCACTATAGTAACCGTATCGGTTTGGGTCAAGTGGACTTGCGCGTTTTAGCGTAAAAAAGGTCGTGCTACACCGCGGAAGTCCTACACTGAGCGAAAATTCACCACAAATATCACCACGAAATGCACTTCGGGAATAAATTCCCCAGCCCGCTTTCTCTGAGTGTATACCTAGATATGGGGGGCTATCTAGGGTGGGGGGAACGCATAAGAAGCGAGAAGAACAGAGGGGAGGGGGTGATACGTGATAAGGGCGGGGCTATGACATCTCCTATCGATGAGAACGATATCACAACGAGCTATCGGGAAGAAGCGTGAAACGGCAGAAAGTGGGACACGAAGGGGGGGGGGTTTTGCTCTAGCTTGTGGTGATCTGTCTAGGGATCTGTCTTTTTCACAGTGTTCTAAATGTTAAGCGAACGAGCCAAAATGTTTAGGATACGGTGTTTTCCGTGCGAGAATTCCTACCGAAATCAGGGTTATTTTTCGGCATCTCGTTCGCTTAACATTTTCACTGTTGTCAGAACACTGTGTTTTGACGCTATCACGGTTATCGTTACTGCTTGTATAAATAGCATGCAGTAACGATAACCGTGATAGCGTCAAAACACGTCCGCATCCCTTTCTGACTCTCTTAGACGGCCAAGTTTCAGGGTTCATGCGGCATGTCCGCATGAACCCTGAAACACTTGTGAGTCCAGGAAAGGAGCTACCCTCGAGTTGAGAACCGTGTCTAATAGCGAATTGACCACCATTTTTGAATTTTCTCAATAGACCAATCTGCACCAAATTCTCGGAGGGATTAGAATTCATATGACAAACTTATGTTTTCAAATTCATAATTTTTCGTTCACTGGTTCGTCTACAGATCCTATGTGCATAAACGGCTATTCGCTATTATTATAGAACGCTTGGAATGCTGTGAGCTCCGGCATAAGGTACATTGTGAGTTTCGAGTACAGGATTACTGTAGGATTCCCTTTCTGACTCCCTTAGACGGCCAAGTTTCAGGGTTCATGCGGCATGTCCGCATGAACCCTGAAACTTGGCCGTCTAAGAGAGTCAGAAAGGGATGCGGACGTGTTTTGACGCTATCACGGTTATCGTTACTGCATGTTATTTATACAAGCAGTAACGATAACCGTGATAGCGTCAAAACACAGTGTTCTGACAACAGTGAAAATGTTAAGCGAACGAGATGCCGAAAAATAACCCTGATTTCGGTAGGAATTCTCGCACGGAAAACACCGTATCCTAAACATTTTGGCTCGTTCGCTTAACATTTAGAACACTGTGAAAAAGACAGATCCCTAGACAGATCACCACAAGCTAGAGCAAAACCCCCCCCCCTTCGTGTCCCACTTTCTGCCGTTTCACGCTTCTTCCCGATAGCTCGTTGTGATATCGTTCTCATCGATAGGAGATGTCATAGCCCCGCCCTTATCACGTATCACCCCCTCCCCTCTGTTCTTCTCGCTTCTTATGCGTTCCCCCCACCCTAGATAGCCCCCCATATCTAGGTATACACTCAGAGAAAGCGGGCTGGGGAATTTATTCCCGAAGTGCATTTCGTGGTGATATTTGTGGTGAATTTTCGCTCAGTGTAGGACTTCCGCGGTGTAGCACGACCTTTTTTACGCTAAAACGCGCAAGTCCACTTGACCCAAACCGATACGGTTACTATAGTGGATTAAAAAGATTCATCGGAAAATCATTCCGAATATAAAGCGAGAGAGTGTGCAAAAGTGAGAGAATTAGAGTCATTTTGGAACGAAAGAAACTGACGGACCGGTTTACTCTATACTTGGTCTCGGAGATGTCAATGGGATATGAAAATCAAGGCAGGCGGTCAATTGCCTTCAGGCTCCCTTTGGTTTGATCTTTGATCTCTCTGGTTTGATCTTTGATCTATCGGTTCCCTTCAGGATCTTCTGAACGGCAAGACCGGCGGAAGGGTGGTCCACCTGGTGCGGCGGTGCTGCGGGTGCATGGAGCCGACGGAGGCGTATGGAGTCCGCCTCGTGTCCCTGTCCACGTCGTCTATCGAGCAGATCTGAGGCGAGAGTCGGGTACATATGGTTACCCTCCAAAAGCGACTCTTTAGATCATCATTCTGATCATTCTGAGGGTCAGAGAGGGGGAAAAGTGAGCGATTTAGGCCATAGTATACGGTAGAGTTGGGAAAGTGGTTCTTTTGGGAGGGGGAGAAGAGCTGTTGTGGATAAGAGGGTGGACATCACTTCCGCATAAATTCATTTGCGCACAAAGCCTTATCTACATAATGGAAATTTATAAATGAGGTTTCTAAATGTAATCGGATTCAACTCATGTATAAGGACAACCTGACAACAAATTGTTCTCCTAAACATTCTCTAACATGCTACATACAGTTGTGCGGAACTCGATTTGTGCGCAAATGATCCCCACCTGGATAAGAGGCCGAAACTCAGGAGCATTCTAGCATCTAACCATCCGATAGGAAGACGATGACTATGTATCCTTCTCTTCTCATATTACGTTTCCCATCGCGCATGACTCGCTCAGACACAGCGAATGGCGTTCTACGTTCCATTTCATAAGTACGATTACACAAGACGTGGATCATATGCCCTATTCGCAAGATATTCAACAAATACACTCATACTTTCATGCAAGTATAATATATTTATGGCATTTTTTCAGCTCAAGAGCAAGGACAACTACAGTCGCAATCAGCCTCTCCTCTTCTTCTTCTTCCCTGTCACTTTCCCCTGTAATATCCCATCGGTGGTTAACCTTGTCATAATGTATAAGATGCATGTGCCCTCTTCATCCCCCCTTCCCATATACCCCATCGGTGCTTTAGCTTACGTCACAACTCGTCATAGCTTATCGGATAGCATTGTTCCCTATCCTCGCGTCCTTAAAGGGTCCCTCCACCCATCTCATTCATTCCAAGAGATAACCAATTAAGAGCGGTTGATTCATTGTGAGAGACAAGAGAGGAATGAAGAGACGCAGACAGCGAGAGGAATCTTTGCACAGCTTTTTCTCAGCAACGGAAAAGTTTCAACTAAAAAGGAGAGAGGATGAGATTCGGGACATTGAGGGCTATCCAGTGATGTCAAAAAATGCATATGGTAGATATTGCCTGGAGGGGCCCTTTAATTCTCTCTGACTCCTTCTGTGATATCCCCTCGGTGCGTTAGCCTTGCCATATCTAGGTTTTCGGATAGCATATACTTCCCCTCTTCTATCCTTGATATCAACAACTGTTGCCTCCTGTCGAATTGCCTTGGCTTTCCTTTGTATTTGTCCAGTTCAGTACAACACAAACAACAATAAATGAGTCCAAATGTGTGTTGACAACTGTTAGCTGCGTAGGCGTTACTCCTAAGTCCCGTAGGGGAAGCCTACGAATTCCCCTAATTGAATACCGTGAAACAACCAGGGAAATAGACTACAAGTATCTAACTCCCGTATCTCACCTCGAGAGAGGGTGGCATCGGTCAACACTCAAGGAGAGAGGAAGGTCGGGGCCACCTAGACCCCGTCTCTCTGCACAGAGCAGAGCATTTATGGTTGAGAAAAATGATCCGCCAGTCCTCTCATTCGTATTTCAGACAAGAGAGCGACGCGGTATGAGGAGAGTACCGCCGAAGTAGGAATGAGTTTACTAACGGAACTTTTTCGCCAATAATACCGATGTTCACGGTAGGATTTGAAATCGTTCCATAAATAATACTTTATCGATTCGAACGGCATTCCTTAGTCTTCGCAGACTGCAAGTATCTAGTTAACAGTGATCGCAGTGTAGAAGCGAACGTTCGCGTTCAGGTAGAGGTACTTGTAGATCTGCAATCGATAAATGATCGAGCATTACGGTAGCGATATCCGTGCGGGACCCCCTACCGTACCTCTCCGGCCACAGCCTTCCACTGTCCACGTGTAGCAAGGGGCACGTTGCTTACGGTTACCGTACCCGACTGGAAAATGGGGGTAACGTATTTGGTGGTTTGATCTCCTCTATTTTGTATTCTAGTCACAAGCTTCCTCGAGCCTCGGGCTTATCTTTTGTTTCTTTTTGATCCCTCCTGTATCATAATCACACGCTTTCTTAGTTTATCTGATGTTGCCCAAGGCTTACTTATCTCCTTACACGTTGGTCTCTTGTCGTCACCACGACGTAGTCTAAATCCCGTCTCTCCTGCCACAGTCACTAGCTTTTTCTTCCTACCCTCAGGGATAGATCCAGACAGTGATAGTGTGGACTGAGAAGACTCCACCAATGCTCTACCCGTTCCTCCTTGCTCATAGTTCCCATCAGTTCACTACTACAACAGGAAAAAGACATAGATATTGATCAGATCTCTGCATATTATGTGAGCATAGTTAAAGATCACAGACTGTAAGCGCACAAAGTGGTTCGAGCTATATACTAGGGTTTGAAAACCAAACCTTTTAATTGCATTATGAGACCGAGAGAGTGATGGGGGAGCATGGAAGAATGAAGAGAGTCAGGCGATAAATACGCTAATCGCGCTTGGTTTTCAAACCCTACACTATTGCATAGGTCATGCGTTCTACGAGTTCCTCTATCCACCTAGCCTGTTTCATAAGGTCCAGATCCAAGGGCCAGACCAACACACAAAGCGCGACGAGGCACGAATACGCGCTTTACAATTCATGCATATCTTGTTCGGCTCGTCCCTCCACTTAGCTAATCTCTAGTAAGGGACTAATCGTATCGTATGTCAAATGAGCGTACAAACTGGTAGGGCGTTCCGTCGTTGGCGTCGGCCACCGTCCTCTGCGCGATGACCGCCCCCAGCTCGGCGACGTAGCTGCCCACCGGCTTCGTGCCCTGAAGGCATTATTGACCCTGACGGTAGAATTATTGGCCGCGAAAACCTACCTCCAGCAGTGTAAGCATGGCAAACGCGGCATGTGCGCAGGTCTACTTGATCCACATTACCCAACCACACCCATATTACGCTCGACACTTCTCTTCTAGCCTCTCCTATCTCTTGCCCTCCCCTCGAGCATCTTCTCTATAGGCCTCTCACGGTGTTCTGAATGTTCGGATAGCGAGCAAGGTCTCTACCTAATTATTCAAAAGCAACAGTGTACCACACTATTTTTAGCTTAGTTGAGAGTTATTTTTGTATGAAAATTTGCAGTCTTTTTGTCTTCATTCTCGGCTGCTGCCAGTTCGCGATAGAATTTAGTCGTATCGTATTCAAATGTCGGTAGCTCTCCGAACAATTTGCATTTCTCGTTCTCCGAACAATTTGCATTTCTTGAGAACATCGCCCTCCTTACCGTCGCCGCGGTCGAGTCTCGCACGTACAACTCAGCGGGCGTGTACCCGTTCACCGTATACGTGTAGCCGTAGGCCGTCGTGCGCAGATCGTACAGGGCGTTGAGGATCTCAAGTAGAACCCGTCGAATCAGGCCCCTTTTTATGGTTATCTTTCACCTAGTTCTGTAAAAAGCAAGACATTGATGGCTTTATGTAATGCATGTAAACATAACCCCACCAAAAAGACTCGATTCGACGGCCCTAATCTCAAGTGGTGTTCTCTTCTTCTTGACGCTTTTTCTCGGTTATGTTTCAGACTTCTATAAATACCAGGCTACGCCTTCAGAACATGAAAACTGAAACATAATCGTGGAAAACCGTCAAAAAGAGCACCCTATTCTCAAGAGCTCCGCGAGGCTCGAAAAGGCCACCAATTTCTGTGGTTACCGTAATCCTGATCAAAGGTATGGCATGGATGAATCGCAGGATAGGTTTGCACTGGCTTATGAGCGAACTTGCCCCAGCTTGCGCAACTTGGGATAAGTTCAAACACTCTTACCCGCCAAATGTGACATATGGTGGGGGGCTAGGGTTTTCTTTCTGACGCTTTTTCACGGTTATGTTTCGCTTTTCCACCTCTGTAGACCACAGAATTCCGCGCGGTTAGAATATGTCTAATAGCGAATTGACCGCTTATTCTTAATTTTCTCAAGAGTGGCTTAACCAATCTACACCAAAATTTCAGAGGTATTAAAAATCGCAGTAGTGAACATAAGTTTTTAAATTCATAGTTTTTGGTTCACTTAGTCGTCTACAGGATCAAATCCTAGGCGCGGAAACCGTTAATCGCTATTAGAACGCTTGGAATGCTGTGAGACATGCTCTGGTATTTATGGAAGCGTGGGGGCTCACGGCATTGTTGATGTCGCTCTGCATCTTCTGCTGGGCGGCCTGGGCCGAGGCGGACTGGCCGTTGTAGATGACGTAGTTCTCGACCGTTACGCCCGTGGGTGGGGGCAGCTGAACGAGCATGCATGTCTATCTGCGCGAGGAGTAGTGTCTGGAGATATGAAAGGGAGCGCCCTCAGCAGAAGCATAACTATTTTTGAATTATCTCATTAACGGGTAAACCAATCTGCACTAAATCTTCAGAGCTTATTGAGTTCACGGTGGCGAACTTAAGTACTAAAATTCATGAATTTTCGTTCATCGGTTAGCCTACAGGATCGGATACTATGCGCGGAAACCGCTATTCGCTATTAGAACACTTGGAAAGCTGTGTGCTTGCGATTTTTTCGCATTGTCCCGAGCGCGAGCACTCGTACCGTTCCCGTAAAGTAGGTCCATCCGACGGGTGGGGAGAAGGTGAACGAGAAGACGGGGTTGGGAAGCAGCTGCGCGTCCGAGCCTTCAATTCATGATCAAACAACCGCTTCCTTATCCTTTTCAAGATGATACAACGGTCTACCGTATCCTGAGTTGAAGAAAAATAAACTATGATTTCGCATAGCTATAGTAGTCGAGCTACCATGACGTTTACTGGAATAAACCGATCCGTGTCAGTTTCTTCCGTTCCAAAATGAGTGTCTCATTCGCTCACTTTTGCACGCTCTTTCGCCAGATATTCGGAATGATAAACTGACGGGATATTTTTATTTCACTATATTACGGTACTAACCGGTGCCCGTAGCACAGCCGTGGGCCGAAGCGAAGAGCAGAGCAGAGACGGCGATACGCAGCATGTCTTGAGATGGGGAAGGGGTTCCGGACGCTCGTCTTATAAGGGACGCCTGCCAACGCGTGTGTGTGTGTGTGTGTCTGTGTGTGGGTGCAGGTGGGAAACCGATGAATGGCCTAGCGGTTTCTTTACGATTCTTTACGATCCCCCGTGCCATTGACGCGAAAGTCTGACTGTGTGACTGTGATAACTGTGAGCATTGCAAATGGAGAAGACGTTCTGATTCGCAGGGGGGGTGGAGAAAGTCAAATAGGAAAGGGGGTTATGCTGCATGAAGCACTGGCAAGCATACGCCTACTACGGGGCAAACTGCAATCAAAGTTAGAATTTCTCTATCTACGACCCCAAGCGTGAGTATGGCGGATGACGCGATCATCGACGACTGCACTGAGCGAAATTACCCCAGCAGATAGCTGGTGTAATTTCAAATTTACCCCAGCCAGTCGGTGTTAAATTTACCCCATAAGGCGTAAAGCTGGGGTAATTTCGCTCAGTGTGTGCCACCTTTGATGTTTCAGAATTGAAGAAAAAAAGAAAGCGCATCATTCATCGCTACCCGTTGATGACTGACTCTCGATGATCAGGCGGCCATTTTTCGAACTCTATATATATAATTCTAACTGAACCCACTGTCTCAGGAAAAGCCTCGTATCTCGATAGCTCAGATCTCCAGAGATTCGATGTTCTCCGTAATGGGGAGCATCCATCGTCCCTTCTAAAAACCTCCTGATGTGTTATCTTCCAACCGCCCCATTGATCATTGTAACCGGGGGGTCGTACCTATTTTGTTGTGTTCGCGTCTGATCAGACAGATATTGGTTGGATGCGCGCTGTTTTCGTCTTGTCCCTTGTTCTTGTTGTGCACAGTCGGGGTTGTCTTACTAGCGTTTGTGTGTGTGTGTGTGTGTGTGTGTGTGTGAGAGAGAGAGAGTGTGTGTGTGTGTGTGTGTGCACAGCTCATTCCTTCCCCCCTGTTCGATGCGGCGACCGACCGATTTGGCGTGGCGGGTACGTTTCGGCTATAGTAGTTCGATTTGTTATATATCATATTATAAAAAGATAACCTCATTCCTACTAGAGTCTCTATTCACGCAGCATGGTTTGGAATAAATGTATGTATTAGCGTTTGAAAACCAAGCGCGGTTATCGTATTTATCGCCCTGACTCTCTGCATTCTTCCATTCTATTATTGGAGGAAAACGAACGTTGAGAGAGCTGCGCTGTTCTTTCCGCTAGCCACCGTAAAACTTCAGACGGTGCCGGCTTTTAGCCTAAGCTGGCATTTTTCCAAGAGAGTTTCACTGTATTTAGCGGAGTGCGCTGCAAAGATTTCCCAACGTTCCTTTTTTCTCCAATAACATTCATCACTCTCTCGGTCTCATAATGCAATTAAAAGGTTTGGCTTTCAAACCCTAGTATGTATCCGTTTATTCCACTATGGTCACTTTATCACAGGTATTCCTGGGCCTCGTTCTCCTCTTCTTCTGCGTCTTCTGTCTCTTCGAGATGCAGGCAAGTCGTCTCGTTCTGTTCTGTCTTCTTTCTTGTGGAACCGCCCCGGTCACGCCTCCTTCGAGGGACCCACCGTGGGCAACAGCTTTCTGACCCCTTTCCTGGCGGACCCACCATCAGACAAGACTTCAGAACATGAATCCTGAAATATTGCCGTCAGAGTGAGCTGATTTAGGCCTCGAGCGTGCTCGACTTCGACGAGACCAAGACGTGCGCCTTCTACAGTCACGTATGCACCTCGATCTTTGATATTTTTTCTTATCTTTGATCTTTGATCTTACTTAATCTCATCATGTAGTTTCATTTTCGCTCCATCGTTCCTGCTTTGTAGTTTGATCTTTGATCTTTGCATTCGTAGTTTTGTAGTTTACCCACCTCCTCGTCGCCGTTCTCTACGGGCTGGCTGTCTACACACGCAACGTCAACGTCGCCGTTATCACTGTTCTGTGTCTGGTTGGTCTGCTTTTGCGTGTCTGTGTGTGTCAATGTTGAATCATAACCATACACGCGAATAGAATGAAGCACAGACTTTTGCGTCGAGTCAGAATGGTGTGGCTGTAATCTCTATGAGATACGCTGATCATGACTTTAACTTGCTTAGATATAGTCTCTTACCAGAAATTCCGCCTAGATCGAAGGCGCATTTCAGATAGGACAGTGCGCCTTCACGTCCTCGCACTTTCTCAAGCGCGTGTGCACTCCTCTTCGGGCCTACTTCACCGGGTTGGTTCTCTAACATTGTGTTATCTAAACATACAATTTTGTTCGGGTCATTTTGATGGTGATGCTTCACGCACCGCATGATATACTGGAAGTCAGGGTTTCACGCGAGCGTAAAGCATAATCAATGAAAAGACCCGAATGGAATGGTCGATCCAAAAAAATTCTCGACTGCAGAATGCTTTGAACACCCCCCATTCGTTGTTTCTCTTCTATGCCACTATGTTCTAAATGTTAAGCTAACGAGTCAAAATGTTTGGGATAGAATGTTTTCCGCGCGAGAGTTCCTACCGAAATCAGGGTTAATTTTCGGCATCTCATTCGCTTAACATTTACACTGCTGTCAGAACATTGTGATGCCCTCTCTCGCTGTGCAAATTAGCCTCCATTAACGTGACTACGGTATCGAATGCCCTCCTTTAAGCGCGCTAACAGAATCGCACTGGAACTTCGCAAAAGAGTAGCAGAATAGAGGGACGTAGTTGAGAGGGAACGGGGAAGACAGCTAGGAGACCACTGCTTGTCTGTTTGGCTAACCGATGATCACTTCAGAGGCACGCCGTGCGATGAACGCCAGATACATTGTGAGCTTCATTTGCCGTTTCCCGGAACATTCTCTGTCATTGTGTTGTTAGGCTTGTTGTCTTCCCGAACATTCCGGTAAATCAAAAAAATGTGTTCTGTTTACATCAGCGCATTCATTAGAGATCACATAGATAGCGAAAACAGATCGAAGGATTTTGGCTACGGTTTACGCTTGGCCTCACACTAGATAAGCATTTTGTTCTGATTGACTTGCTTCGTGCCGACGGCATTTCCTAGTTCAGTCTCGATCGCCAACGAGGAGTCCCTTCTCCTCTACCTTCTCTTCGTTCTGGCCATCCTCACCATTCTCTGCCTGCTACTTCACATCGAGTCGCTTTCACGGTACAAGGAACGCGTTACGGTAGAAATCCCCCTCGACCTTCTGGAGCTGAAGTCATCCGAAACTCCCATTGTCAAGGTGGAAAGCGCGCAATCTATGAATACGAACAGTAGCTCATGATGATTTGTAGTTCCCGCATTTAGCTCGTATTCTGTAGGGCTGGCAAACCGGATTAGATTCATGTAGTAACCTTTCACCATCTGCAGATTTTATGGAAGCATGAAAGCGACCGAAAAAGAGCCGCTTTGCCAACCCTTATATTCTGTATGTGCATAATGTACACTTCTTTTTGTCTACACCTTTTACTCCATATCACATTGTGAACTCACAAGTGCGTAAATGCATACATTTATTCGTTTCAAGGCGGAGTTTCTCGTTAGAAAGGGCAGGGGTCGGAGTAACCGTCAACCCTTTAGTTCTCTATAAATCCCTCGTTCTCGTCTCCGTCGTCTCTCCTCCCTTCCTGCCGTACGTGTAAATCTGGCAGGTGAGGTCGCTGCAACGCGTTTCTCCACGGACAAAATATTTCGAACCGCGCCGTCTCATGGTAAACGTACGAGGACTGTACTGTGCTCATCAGCATTGCTGAAGTACACAACGCTCATTCTGGCAATATTTCGAATATAATTAATAGTTTTAATTCATCAGCATTACTGAAGAGCAACACGTTCATTCTATCAATATTTGGCATATTTGAATGTGCTTGACTACTTGCCCGTGGACGCGCAGAATGGCCGCGGGGTTGCCGGCGTCGTAGCCCGGGGCGGAGAAGATGGTGAGGAGGTGCTCGCCGAACATCTGATGCCCGCAGGGCACGCACTGATGCGCACGGACGATCAGCTGCAACAATCGAGGAAATTCCGTATGGTACGGTATTTATGACGGCCCCCTGCCCCACATCATTCTGACCCGAATGTGTCTAATAGCGAAATGACCACTATTTGTGAATTTTCTCAAGAATAGCTAAACCAATCGACACCAAATTTTCAGAACGTGTTGATTTCATAGTGTTGAGCTTATGTTTTTAAATTCATAATTTTTCGTTCACTTGTTCGCCTACAGGATCGGATCCTATGCACGAAAACCTCTGTTCGCTATTATGACGCTTGGAATGTTGTGACCCCCTCGATACGCACACAACATCCTGCTGCGTAGAATAAATACTTTCGTACGCAAACTAAAAGAATGGAGGCGAGAGAGCATGGAAAGTGGAGAGACGCAGAGACATTCGCAATTTCGGAACGCGGATTTGTAAAACGTCGTGATACGAGTCGGTTGCCTACAGCGCGCAATCGCCGCATTTTTCTTTCTTTGTCTTTCTCAGATAAGTAGGAAACAGTACAGCCGAAGGAGTATTTTCCTCACAACACTATGCCTCACTATATGCCTATATCACTATATATATTATATATATATATACATATATATATATATACCACATGTCACTATATATGTCACAAAAAGCCTCACATCAACTCCCGTTTGGTGGCAGAAGTCGCGGATGGCCTTGAGGCCGAAGACGCACCCCGCCCCGCGGGGAGACGCCTTAAACGCCTCAACGACCAGGCTAGGGTCCGACCTGAAAAGATTATAATGTTCTAAAAAATAGGGAAACAACCATTTCATCACATCGGTCGTTTCATCAACGCTAATTGTATGTAGTTCACGGCAGATCAAATGACCGATTTGGTGAAATGGTGGTTTCCCTAAAAATAATATATGATGAAAGCGGTGCGCTTGATGAGTTAGTTGGCTTGCGATGAAATCGTTAACGTAATGCGAAATATTATTTCTCATTGCTTCTCTATACCAACGATAATATTGGGTTTGGCTATCGGACAACATAATCGCGATCAATGCATCGTCAAACGTAGGCGTTAGGGTTTGAAAACCAAGAAACTTATTAATCGCATTGTCAGACCGAGAGATTGAGGTATAGCAGGAAAGAATGAAGAGAATCAGACGATAAATACGCAAATCGCGCTTGGTTTTCAACCCCTAGTAGGCGTAGAGAACGTCGCACAAGCTGACCAGATGAGGTCCGGCATCAGACCGACGTCGCCCACGTCACACGGGCGCACAATGCGGTCAAACTGAAGGAGCTACAGTAACCCGGACGGTTCAATCGGGTCGGCTAGTGGGTCACATACGGCAGTTAACGGCAAAGAACGTATGTTGTTTGCCTCCTAACAGGACAATAAATATATTGCCGGTCCTCGTATTCAAATCTTGCGTTTCGCGCATTCTTGATTGGACGTGGGTTTAGCATAAGTGCACAGCCAAAGATGCAAACAACAAAAGGGAAGACGAAATCATTGCCGTCGGAGCGCAATTTTGACTGCGAGGATCAACAATACGTAGTGTCGATCCTCACATTCAAGTTTGCGCTCCGACGGTAATGATTCCGTCTTCCATTGGTGTTTTGCACTTTTGGCTGTGCACTTATACTAGATAACGCAAGGCCAATCAAGAATGCGTGGAACTAAAAAATTGGATACGAAGACCGACAACAATGTTGGTACGCGCAATGTTCTGACAGCAGTGTAAATGTTAAGCGAACGAGATAAAAAAAGCCGAAAAATTAACCCTGATTTCGGTAAGAACTCACGCACGGAAAAGCATTTATTCTAAACATTTTGGCTCGTTCGCTTAGCATTTAGAAGACTGTGGTACCTGCTTGAATGTGACCAGGGAGTCGGAGAGCCCTCCGTGCACGCAGAAGATGCGCTGCCCGATGAGCGCGGAGATGGACAGGCAGTTGAAGACGTGCTGCATCTCCGTCCACGCGACGAGTCCTGAGCGGAAAAGCGGAGGGGTACGGTAGGCATAAAGCTCAAAATGGTTGCGCGGCAATTCCTCCGTCAGTTAGTTGCCCTGCTCCTATTTCAGACGAGAGAGAAGCATGTCCATGAACAAAAAGCACGATTCGATATGGCAGTAGGCATTATTGAAATGTGCCCGAATCTGCCACACGTCTACTCTGCTGAGATCAAGTCGCAATTAATGGTGACGCCTCCGACGAGAAAGTGTGCAGAAACGAGAAGAAGTGTATCGAGGAGGTCACCATCAATTCGCAGTTACTGCGTGAGATTGGCTGCACGGTATTCTCTACCGTCAGCGACGCCAAACTTGGCCAGACACTCGTCGAAGAACCCGTATCGTCGGTTGATCAGCCGCGTTTCGTGATTTCCCCGCAGCAGGAAGATCTTATCGGGGTAGCGAAGCTAGAATAGATATTTTTTTAAATATTTTTACTTCAATCCGATCCTCGTTCTGCATTGCAGAAACTATATAGCAAACAGCAAATACTTAGGTAGCTAAACGTTTCGACCATAAAAAGTCAGTTCGCGATTCCTCTTCCTCCCTCCAACCTTGAACGCGAGCAGCAGCGTGATCGTCTCCACGCTCTTCGTTCCTCGGTCCACGTAGTCGCCCAGGAAGAGGAACCTACAGTAATCACCTACAGTAATCACCTACAGTAATCGCGACATAGTCCTCCTTAATAGCCTACTGGCATCTGTATGGCTACTAGGCAGTGTTAGCAAAATGCAAAAAAAGTAAAACCCCAGCCAATGTTTGTCCTGATAAAGGTGATAAACCTAAACCTAGACCTAGTAAAATCCAGAGAGATTTACCGTTCTTTTCGTGCGAGAACAGTGAAGCGACGCAAAGATAGACAAAAGGAAATGAAGCATTCCCGCTCGATTTTGCCACCACTATTCCACACAGAAAAATTACACATTCATTGCATTCTGTGGTATATACCATCAATGTTGCAAGGGTCTCGTTGAACGCTTTCAATGTATATTCCATATAATGCATGTTTGTTGTGTGCGCTGTCTACACAATGTTCTGACAACAGTGAAGATGCTAAGCGAACGAGATGCCGAAAAATAACCCTGATTTCGGTAGGAACTCTCGCACGGAAAACACCGCTTCTTGAGCATTTTGGCTCGTTCGCTTAACATTTAGAACATTGTGTCTACAGTATCCCACGAGTTCTTCGGCGGTGGCCCGACCCTACGCAGCATGCCGCGCAGGTCCTCCAGTTGTCCGTGGATGTCGCCGAACACGTAGATGGGCGGGCTCAGTCTGCAAGAGGCTTTATGCTGAAAAGAAAGAAACGCTCCAGCCCGCCCAATGCTTTTTTTGGCATTATCTATACGACACACAATCGATACCGACACAAATTTAGCTATTTATCTCCTCGAGCCCGCCAGATTCTTTTGCACTGTAATTTACTTAACCCTTACCGTAAACCTTCGCTTACCGTAGCAGCACGCTGTCCGACAGCAACAGTTCCCTCGCCCGGACGGCGACGGAAACGAACTCCGCGAAGGACACGATATAGTCCTCCTTGTGGAGCAGGTTGTGGATGAGCACGTCGAACTGCCGGAGCTGAAGGAGGGGTACGCAGTAGGATTACTGTATATGGGATACGGCGGAGCATTTACCGTACTCTTCTATCATAATCCTCCACAGTTCGAATAAAGTGCAGTGGTTTAACTTAACTTAATTTAATTTATCGACGCATTTGCGTTATAGGTGAATCGGGGCACTACTCAGTAACTAGCCCGAAACGAGAAAAATAGCTATTAATTGACCTCTTACGTTTTTTTTGCATGCTTAGCGGGGGCTAAAAAAGAAAGGTGTTGAGAATCGGACAACCATTACTGTCATCAAGTCTACTGTACTTATCATCTTGAGGACTTATCATTTTCATTCTCTAGGATACTGTTGAACAACATATTTTCACTACATGCATTTCATCATAATCATGGTATTCTGTCAACCATACCACGGTGTTCCGATCGGGAGGTCCGACCCTCGAGAGCTTCACCTTCCTCTTCCCCTCGTTTACGCCCCCTTCTTCACGCATCTATCTGTCTATGCCCGGGACCGACCACCCGCGAGCAGAGCACGGGAGGAGAATGAGGAAAAATAGTCTAATTTTTGAAAACCATGCGCGATATTGCGTATTTATCGTCTGACTCTCTTCATTTTTCATGCTCGTCATCACTCTCTCTGTCTCGGTCTCATAATGCAATTATTACAAGGCTTGGCTTTCAAAGGCTAGAAGAAATCGAGGAGGGGACGGCGAATAAAGTGTAAAACGATAAGAGTAGCATAGATATCATGGGTATATCATAGATATTATATCATGGTAATCAGGGGTAGTCGTGACTCTTTTCGATTCCCATTGCACATGTTCCCTGGCAGATTACGATCGAAGGGTTAGGCTCAAATATCTACGATAAATCACACTGCGAGAAGTTTCCGAAACTTTTTCGGAATTATTCCGTACCTGAGGATACAGCGGGAATCCATTCCTAAGCCTTTTACGGAATATTCCCGATGTATCCTCAGGTACGGAATAATTCCGAAAAAGTTACGGAAACTTCTCGCAGCGTGTACACGCCATAAGATCGGATTGCCTTTCTGAAAAACCAGCACGTGCGAAAACTCGCTAGAAATTGCCTAGCGAGCCACAAACACTTTCAGAAAAAGAAAGTTGCATTTCCTCATCTAGATACTCATTCCTTGTTATCCTGCCTCCATCACTGTTACTCGTGTCTCATCTCTCCGCCCGTTTTGTTCCCTTTTCTACCCCATTTCCTCTTTCCGCCCATGTATTCTCATTCTCTAACCCCTATGGTCTCTCACTCGCTCTTCTTCCCTTGCCATCCAGTCGCTGTTGACAGTGGCATGCACACTCTCTTCTCGTGCCTCCCTCTCTGACCTTCCCTCTCCCTCCCTCTTACCTCTCTACTCTCTCCCCTGTCTCCAATCCCCCTCGTAATACCATCGCTCTCTCGCAACTCCTCCCATTCTTACTCATACTCGCTCATTTTTCCTCGTTTCTCTTCAGCTGTTATTCCCCCTCGTCATCCTCTTCTCCGAGTAAATCTTCATGTCCGGTGCTCCACCTCCGTACTACAACAACCAGCCCCAAGTATGTTTCACTTTCTTTAGCCCTCCACCCGACTCGCCCGCAAAATCGATGCGCGACAAGTTGTACGAAGTATAGCGAGCGCGGTCCGCCAAGTATCGTCGCCTCTAAGCGATTTTCTGGCTATTTTTTTCGATAATTTAATGCATTCTATAAAACAAAAGGTTGCATAATCTTTAGGCTCTTCGTTCATGCCTTGCCTCGTTTCAACATTTTAAAGGAGCCAAAAGATTTTAGAAATTTTTAACAGAGGCAGAATAGGGAGTCCTTCTGTAATTTGCTCATTGCAGCCGGGCCAGTACTACCCTCAGGGAGGAAGTGGGTATCCCAATCAGGGAGGTTACCCGCCGCAGGGAGGATACCCGCCTCAGGGAGGCTATCCGCCTCAGGGTCACTACCCGGGCCAGCCGCAAGTCGTGTGAGTCATTTTATAAGACTTTTTCATTACACTGATATTGACATTCATCATTCACGCCATAGGATCAACGCTAATCGTAGGTATAGCCTGTCGCCTAACAATCAGCTATGAGAAATGAAAGAATATGTCACTTCTGTAAATACCCTGAAAATATCTACCGAAACGTGCAGTATGCACTCTGCAAAATTTTCCTAAATCTCCCGGACGAGGAATATTTTTCCGGACGGCATGACCCTACACAGGGGAAATTTTTCCACCTCCCCCTACTGAACTCTGTAGGAAAATATTCCGCAAGGAGGCGCCTTAGAGGACAAGTTCCCTCTGCGTAGCCATGGACGAGCGTCTGAAAGATCATCCTACATAGAGTGGATTAAAAATATTAGAGCATACGATTCGCATTGTCGAAGTGATTATGTTTCAGGCTGTATGTAAAATGGCAGACCCATCGCTTATATAGAATTGGGTGAAACTTATTCATCAAAAAGACGCGAATCGTATGCTCTAAAAAAAGATCCGCCGGAAGATCATTCCGAATATAAGGGGCGAGAGAGTGCGCGAAAGTTAGAGAGCTATACGCACTCTAGGACAGAAGCTGCTGGCGGACCGGTTTACTGCCGTATACTATTGACGAAAAAGTTCCGTCAGTCAACTCATTCCTACTTTGTCTGCACTCTCTTCATACCGCTTCGCTCTCTCGTCGGCAGTAGGAATGAGGCGACTGACGGAACATTTTCGTCAACCTTCCATTCTAGGTACGTCGACCGGCAGCCCCCTCCCCGCCACGACGACGGCTGCTGCAGCTGCGGCAACGCCGACACGTGGTTCCAGTCGCTCCTCGTACTCCTGTGTGGATGTTGCCTCGGAGAGGTACTACCTAATCCTCGTTATCACCTTCTTTATAGCGACTAGTACTAAAAAACGTCCAGATATATATATATATATATATATATATATATATATATATATATATATATATATATATATATATATATATATATATATATATATATATATATATAT
>LS892366.1:13465-24857 GCA_900490955.1 Micoletzkya japonica
GGCTACTCACCGGCCTGATCGTACTTCTCCTGCAGCTTATTGATCTGTCGATCCTTCTTGAAGTACGCGGCAAAGTCGTTGACCGGCGACAGTTTTCGCTGTTCCGCGCGAAGCTCCGTCAACTCGACCACCAGCCGACTCACCTGTAGCCACGCTATTATACGAAGGGGGGGAGGCAATGATCTTGGCACGTTGCCAACTTTACGCCCTAAGCAGAAGACAGATCAAGACGGCAGGCGACCCAAGAGGTGCGATAACGTCTGCATCTCTTTATTGCCGTGTCCTCCTGTCTCGGTCCACAATTGCACTTTGACTCATGACCCCTAATAATGATAAAACTAAGAGATTATTGATTACGGTTGGAAGAAGAACACTTGCCCGTTTCTATGGTATCTGACAACCTTCCCCTCCCCACTCACTTCCTCATCATGCTCTCGGTTACTCATCAGCATTCGCACCAGATCCGCCATGAAGCCCTCGACCGTACTCTGAACATAACGTTGTATTTGCCCATTATCCGCCCCCCGCCTAATATCAATACATCCCAAGTTCACCCATTTCAAGCAACACGTTTCCTGCGATACGCCGTTCCATCTATCTCAACTAATGGTAAGAGAGGTTGGCTGGCTAGTTGTCATCACACTATTTCTTGTCGCATGATAAACTATTATTATTATTATTATCATAACCTTTTTCGGCTACTGTACCCCGCCGGCTCATCTACCGTACCCTGTACACGTGCAGTAGGAGGAGCAGGGGAGTGACGATCCAGGGTACAAGGGAGAAGAGCAGCTTCCACTCGGGAGACCAGTCATCAGTGACGTCGACTAGTTCCATCTTAGCTAAATGTATACTTATAATAGCGGTTCAAAGCCCGTACAACGTGCATAGGATAGATTTCAATGCAAATCAAGAAAGAGACTGGAGGCGAGAAATCATGGAAATTGGACACATTGAGGAAGTCGTAATTCAGAAAATTCGGACCGGCGGAACGTAGTGAAACCAAGTCTTTTAAATGATCTGAGACCGAGATATCGCCGGAACGTTGATAGTGATGCACGAAGAAAAATGAGATTCGGACGATAAATACGAAAATCACGCTTGCTTTCTAACCCCAAACTACATCTATGATATTTAGCACTAAGGTAGAGGATGGCGTAAAATTACTATTACTACAAAGAAAATGCACATTTTGAACAGCTCTTGGCAAGATTCCAAGCGGAAGCTCCGCCCACTCGCAATCGGCGCGCGACATTTGCCCTCCCTACAGTATCCCGTCTACTACGCAGATCCGGCTACGGAATCGCGATGGCTACAGTACTTCACCTACCCTTCCAAAGGGATCTTACTGATGTCAGATCGAACAAGTATAGAGCGCTCGGACATCCACCATCGAACCGTGTACAACTACCGTTGATAAAACAGGCCTCTTTATGCGAATGGTAATGACAAGCATACTGAAACGAAGCACAAACACGGTTAAGCATGAAATCACCTTGACCTTTACTTTGTGTGAAAAATCCACCTGGACAAATCAGTACTGGAACCGGGATCGACAAATGCATTGCGGTTCGAACGCAGGTAAAGCACACGATTCGTGTTTGCCATAAACACAAGTTTCACATATATGTACGTATTACTTGGTCATAACTACCGAAGACGCGAATCGCACACTCTGTTGCTCAGCAAGGCAACGGGTAGGTAGTAAATGACCGAGCACTGAGCATCACTACTATCACGGGGCAATATGCATACAACTCACTCGACTAGGATCAGATAAGCGAATTATGCGACCGGAGCCAAACCTTAAAACAAAATAATTACATGACCATAACCCGCGCACAGCACATCTCTTCTGAATCTCGCCACTTTTCAGAAATTGGAAAAAAAACAGCGAGAACAAGCTGACAACGAAAAGGTGCGAGTTTTGTACAATCTACAACCTCTCGAGTAATCTCCGTAACAAACCGAATAAAGTGAACGAATACGTCTACCGTAATATACACACCAGATATATATATATATATATATATATATATATATATATATATATATATATATATATATATATATATATATATATATATATATATATATATATATATATATATATATATATATATATATATATATATAAAATACTATTTATCTAAATATACCTTATTAAACGTTGACTCTGTAGCGAAATTTGGAAGTTGATTAGCGACAACCACAAGCTCGTAAAAACCATAAAATTATGCTTATAATTAGAAAATTAGAATTAATAAAGTGAAAGGGTATGAACTGTGCATGGTACAACGTCTAGATAGATAGTTACAGTACGCTATCCTCCTACATAAAGTGTACGGTAGTCCTCGAGGCCTTCGTCTGCTGTTTCAGGCTCTCGAAGGGATCGGGCGAAAAGTTACCCGTCGCCGACGCCGACATGCCACCTTCAATGATCTTTGATCTCTTTCGCTTCCTAGCAGCCCACCTCCGCCTTCCTAGCAGCCCCGCCCATACTCACCTCTGAATCCCTTGAGACCGCGGACCAACCCCGAGAGTCCTCCCTCTGATTGCGACGCCTTCATGGTCGCTGTCGCCACCTCCAGCCCTCCCATCCGTCCCTCCTCTCCTCGTCCCCCCTCCCCTCCCTCCTCCAATCCCTCGATCACCACTTGCGACCGCTCCTTATCCTCCTTATTCACCGCGTCTATCGATCCATCCAACAAGCTACTCTCTCGGTCGTTGGTCACCTCGATCAATGGAGAAATCTGAAAAGAGACTATATTTGCCAGAAAATAAAACAGTCTGTATCAAAAACAACGGCTTCCTAGCTGCTACGCTACGTTAGTCATACCGTAATTATCGAACCTTTCGTTATCGAAAGCTCATTTTTGCACTACCATTGCTTTACAAGAGAGCAATGCTTTGCGCTAAAGCAAAGCACGCACACACACCCCTCCCGTACCCCCACATACCGTAATCGTAGGATCCGCCGTCCCTGTCCCTCCTCCTCCTCCTACTACAGTACCCTTCTCCGCGTCCTTGTCACTGACGTAGAATACGGTAGCCGGGGCGGGGCTCCGCTCGGGTTTCTTCGCCCGAAACACGCCCGTGACCATGTTGAGGATGCGCTTACTGTAATCCAGAAGACAGGGCTAGATTATTATTATTATTATTATTATTATTATTATTATTATTATTATTATTGGCCCCTGACAAGTTTCACGCTTCATGTCGTACGTTCTTAGTGCATATTGTGGAGGATGGGAAGCATCGAAATGCAAGCACAGAAGCTAACATTTGCAACGTAAAAAATGCAGTGCTAGCGAATAAGGACGTGATTAACAATAATGTCCCAAACATCCTCTTACGTAATCAATATTCATTCATCATCCCTCTAGCTCTAACCCTTGATAGTCAAGCCAATCACGAAGCAGCTGAACGGTCCACGATAGCGATCTCAAAGGGGACGCGTATCGGTCAGTCGATTAGACAGGGCACGCGTGCCGCCGGTATCTACCGTGGCTGGGCAGCGGTACTGCAGAGATTCGCTCAAGTATTGCGTAGACTACTGCAGAATAATGAAGCATCTAGCGAAGCATGGAATCCACCACCAAACTAAATACCGGCCAACTCGGATCTCTCTGGATCAGTCCTATTTGGAGGTGATAGACGAAAGTAGAGAAATGCACGGTTAGAAGGAACTAAACAAATACTATAAAGAAGAACCAAGAATTGTGCACTCTCTCGTAAGCCTTACAATTAGTGTTGCAAGCATGCAAAGTGACCAAACTTTTTAAAAGACTTCAAAAGCTTGATTGTGAACAATTCATACCTCTTGCCAGTCCGCTGGCGTACCGTAATCCGATTCGGCCTCTCAATCACCCAGTTGCCTGAAGCTCAGCGACTTGTTCGGGTGGATCAAACTCCACTCTAGTCCGCAGTTTGTAGTCTGCTCACCTCCCCTGACCATCTCCAGAGTGACTCTCAGCTGTTCGGCTATAGATTCGACGTACTCGTCCGCCTCGTCGCCACTTCGAAGTCTGCAGCGGAGTCATTCATATACGTGGGCACCGACCCGAATCATGGGTGGTATGCCCACTTCCTTCGCAAGTTACTTTGGTAGGCCTATATTTCCAACAACATTTCAATGGGCAGGCCAGGTCTGATTTGCTACACGAATTCGGAACGCATTCAGAACAACTCAACGAATGCAGACGGTACACAGAAGAAGGTAGCTTGCGCTTTGTCGGCAAGGCCGAATTACTGTTGTCTAGTTTGAAGCTGACTACCGTAGTCAGGTCCACTGTTTATCTTGCTCACCCGATGACGACGTTGTTGAAGAGTCTCGTCGTGGACGGTCGCACGGACCACGCGCCCTGCTGCGTGACCAGACGCATGCACGACCGAGCGTTGGCCGAGGGCACGCCCACCTGAACGGTAAACCAGGATTACTGTAGTTCGGCTGGTCGGCCGATCGATCAGCTGTGGTTGGCGAGAACGTTCCGCAAGCATACGTGCGCAGCCTGATTTAGATATCCGACGAAAACACTTTTGAACGGGTGTCCGGGAGGAATATTATGGTAAACTCCACGCGTTTCCGGTTCAAAATACGCTATTTTTGCTTTACTTTGTTCATTTATGGTTGAAAAGAACGTGTTTCCGATGAAATGAGTTTTAACTTTAAAAAAAGCACGAGTGTCCGGTTTGTAATCGAATACGGCTGCGCAGGTATGTCCGCAAGTAGCCTCACTTCTCCTAATGTATTCATAGCACTTAGCTCTTTCGAAGGAAATAGGAATGAGACAAATGACGGAACCCTTCCCTCAATCATAATTAGATGCACACCATATTACGCTTGACTGGGTATTGGCAAGATAAAAAACTCCTATCATTACCGTACCCCTATCCTACCGTAACCCTCCCCTCCTCACCTCGATTCCCTCCACCTCACTCAACGGCACGATGTGCACGTCCTCCAGCTTCTCCGAGTCCTCGTCGTACAGTGCCACGTAGATGTTCTGCCTGAGTATCAGCCCTTTTCGCGATAAATTCAAATTCAAATTTCCCGCCACTCCCTACCGCGACGTACCTCGTGAGCAGGACGACTGTATCCACCTGGTCGTTGGTATTCGAGGCGTCTACGAGAGGCCAACCTCCCACCAGAACCTGCCGAGGCATACTGTAGCTTTGGGAATTCGAGATTCGAATATTCTAAAAGCCGTACCTCGTTTTCCGGAAGCAGAAAGTGCGTGGTCTCCGCGACGAGCCGCCCGATGTTCTCGTTCAGGTCCTCCTCTTCCTCCTCCTCCTCCTCACCCTCCATACGTCCGGCCTTGGCGCCCGGCAGTTCGGGAGCTAAAAACTTAAATAGTAAATAATAATAATTTAGTGCATCTTTTTAGTTGTAGTTTAGCAATCGTTTACTTATTTTAGTGGTCGAACACAGACTACAACAGACTGTAAGCTAGTCCAGGCTACAGTAGCGAATTGGGGCCAGAAACTCGTGGTCCGGCTCCTTTAAGCAGCTGGCGTACTTAAGTAGGATAGCTGATGGTTGAGCTACTACTGCTTGACGTATTCGCCTACCAAGATCGGGCTGATTGAGCAGCGCGTTGATCGCCCGCTGACGCGTCGCGTCACGCACGTGGCACAGGTAGTACCTGCACATCAACGTCCGCTTTGTACATTGGTCTACTGTTCACGAGGCAAGCCTTGTCAAAATGTCTTCCTACTCGTTTCGCTTACATTCGCGGTATGAAGCGAGCGCAGACAAAGTAGGAGTACATTTACTGACGGAACTTCGTCGTCAATAAATAAATACTAGTCATTCGGACCTCGTGGCACTGCTCACTCCGTCCTTCATCATCCCCGTCAACTTCCGCTCTCCACTCCGCGTCACATCGCCCTTCAGAGCGGCCGTTCCCGCGTACTGTAAATCGATAAAAAGTTGCACGATCCCCCCGGGCGGTAGTTCAGTTTTCAGTTTTACACCTTTATCTGGACTATCAGTGGATTTGTGTCCAAAGGAGGGGGCTTTGATATAGATAGGAGCGGTCAGAGACTTCAAATCTTCTTCAAATCTTTTTTCAATCTACCGGGCGGTAGATTGAAAACAAAAGTTATATTGATCTTTGAATCTATCTAATCTACGGATTCGGAGAGGGGGGGAGGGGGCAAATCATTTTTTTCTCTCTTTATTTTACACTAGATAGCGGTTCGCTTATCCCACTTTCTAATAAAGTACAGCATAATCTCGTGCCTGCATTTCCTTATCAGACATTTTGTTAGATGTCAAAAAAGTTTATATTTATTTATTTATTACCTGTCTCGAGATGGCGTCGCCATTGTCCGCCCACATTCGCTGCAGGGCACTGACGAGTGCCTCGGGTGGCTCGCTGAGGGGGCCGAATAGCCCCAGGCGCATCGCCTGTCCCATGCACACCACTTGCGAGATGGCACACTGCAATGACTACGTGCCACAATGTTCTAGACCTTTGGAAAGCGAAAACCACAAGGATTTCATCTTCTTAGAGTTCTGTGAAGCTTTAGGTGGATGATAAAAGTTAGCTTAAGTGCCTATCACAATACCCTTCCCCTCTCCTTCACGACAATATATTCGTTGTGCGCGGCACACCGATTTACCGTATTAGGAAATGACAGAATGATTTTTCGCTTTCCAAAGGTTTTGCATTGGGGCAGAATACCGTGGTACGGGTTACCGGAATACAACAAGGGCCTTTTGAGGGATTTAGAAAACAAGGCATACATCGTAATTAGCTGAACATTTCAGCCCCTCGGACTGGGCGCGTTTTTGCTGAACAGTTTTCCAAATTCACTAAATCTTTCCCCCCTCATCTATGTCCACCTCCGCTCATTTGAATCTCAATTCCGCGCTAGTCGCGATAAAGGTGATAAACTAAATAGCTACAGTACCTGCACGACATTCGTCCTATCCAGACAGTCTACACAGTTGGTCCGAATGACTCCCGACTGGTGTCGGACCACTTCCGACTTCCGGTCCACCCAGCAGAAGCCCATCGAGGACAGCCGAGGCTCGAGCGCTGAGGTGAGGGTGGAGACCTGAGAGGGGAAGGGGTACGGTAGTTTGAGGGGAGTACGGCGGGGGGGGGTCTGCGTAGACCATATGTGGGCGTGATTGTCCTATCAGGGATGTTAGAATGGGTGTTTGCACTCTATAATGATGGCGTAAAACACGTGTAAGTAGGGCTGGTTTAGATTTTTTCCGTAGTTATGTAAGACAGCCGGGAAAATGCTACTTCTCCTCTCTGACCAACCTTGTCAAACCGCAGTCCCCTACAGTGTCGATGCAGATCGAAGGAGAAGAGGTGCAGCCAGGGCTGATCCGCCCGGAGGGCATGCTGCAAGGAAGTGGATACAGTAACGGGGTACGGTAGGAAGGCTTCGCATAACGTAGACCCCTTCTCTATCCATTACTCGCGTAATAGCGTAAACAGGGTAGAATTCTAAGCAAGGGCCAACTAATTCAGCAATCCAAGTAGGGCTGGCAAACCGTTGGCTTTATGAACAGGTTGACCAACGCAATCCTAAATCGTAGCTCAGCCGTACATCGATATAGCTCAGGGCCAGTCGCAGCTCGCGTCCGGTCTGGTCCACAAGACTCACTCCCACCACGTCGCCACCTCAACAACATTTATGATCACCATTGCAGTGCGACCATCCGTGGACAGCTTTGCCGATTGCTGTTGTTGTTTTTTTTGTTTTGAGAAACCAATTTCATCAAATTTGCCGTCATCTACATTCAACTAGTGTTGATGAAACGACCGATTTGATAAAATGGTGATTTACCGTCGCGTAATTCGGGGCTGTCAAAGTACCGAATCCCTCGACGTACGGTTGTTAGACTTACTCTATATGCCAGGTCTACAGTACCCCTCCCCTTCCCTACCGTAATCCGTCGACAGCTTGGTCATGTGTCGCTGGAAGAAGGGCAGACTCTCCTCGATCGACCTCTCAATGTACAGCGGCGGGCGGTAGCGGAAGCCGTGCTGACTCCAGAACACGGGGACCGACCCGCGGACCTGTGGAGGCAGAAATGGAATTACCGGGGATATACAGATTTTAGGAGATGATTTTAGAGATCTTCAAACGAATAAAAGGCGATGTGCTACTTTTAGAACAATGTTTTATTATTATTATTTAGTAGCAGCAACTCCCATGCAGACTTCCAGCCAAGTAATTATAATATTTCATTTCTCCCCGTTTTTCAATGGTACACCGCCCAGTACCCTACCGTCAAGCTAGTAAATTGTGGGCCGTGTTTGAAACACTTGAAACAAGGCCATATCTCGACTGGGAAAGGTCGTACAGAGTTCTGGTTGGAATTTTTGGAATTCTCAGGACAAGATCTACTTGTGTATCAAGTTTGGTAATGATTAGACAACTCTAGACCGGTTAAAACGGCTTTTATTTATCTTGACTGAATGAAATTCTCGCTATCCCAGTTCGAACCTCTCCAATGCCACATTTTTACGTTTTAAGGGTCTTTAAACTTGAGGAATCGTTACCAAACTTGATGCACAAATAGATCTCATCCTGAGGATTCCAAAATCCAACCAGAACTCTGTACGACCTTTCCCAGCCGAGATATGGCCTTGTTTCAAGTGTTTCAAACACTACCCACAATTTACTAGCTTAACGGTACTCGTTCCTAATTGTGGCTGAGTTAACCAGATCGATATGCCTCGGAAATGGCTACCGTAACCCCGTAAAAAAGACTACGGTATGTTGTAGAGTTCCGGTAACCAATGCTTCAATCGCATGATTGTATCGGATGGAATAAATGAAACGCCTAATTGCAGATATGGGTTAGAGAACGACTCCTTTCATTCGTCCCAATCGCATAGTGTTTTGCGGCGATCCTTTCTAACCCATATCTTCTTGTTGGATAATGAGGTTAGTGCCGAAAGCCGATTATTACAAATTCCACGAGAGTTGTCCAAAAGTACGCAAACGATTGCGAACTGTCTATGCAAATGCGCGCGCTAATCTACCTCTTCGGCTCCAATTTTCTTACGAGTCTACTAATCCCTGCCATGGTCACATATAAGGCGTCAATTAGATGTCGTAATCAGCGGGAATAGTTTATTATTTAAATCAGAAGTATTAAATCGTTCCGTTATTGCGGACAACTCCCGTAGAACCTCTAATGGTCTCCCCTTTACGCTCATTTCCGACCGCCAAGCTCATCCTGCGGTAAAGAATGAATCGGCGAAAGACGGTGTTTTGAGATATGGGTTTGAAAACAAGATGCGATTGGACTTCTAACCCATATCTGACAACGGGTTAGAAGAGAGGGAGGAGAATGAGGGGTTCAAACAATTAATGGGTTTCCGGAACTCTAGTATGCTGGTACCTGCACAAACGACAAGTGGTGCGAGTGCACGTTGAGCAGCAGCTCCGTCTCCACGAAGTTCGCCACGTTCGAGTCCTCGTCGATGCCCCGGCGAAGGTAGCGGGCTCCTGAACGGAACGATTGCAAAACAGCAAAAAAAACGCACTTCAGTTCGCGCCCCTAACGCCCCTACCGTATCCCCTCTTCTACTCACCGGCTCTCTCAGACTTAGTTTGAGTGTTGGGTAGACTGCCGCAGAAGAATAAGGGTCATTACAGTAATCTACCCTGCAGCTCCTATCCATCTATGAAAACAGACGAAGCTACACTGATCTAACCGCCCCCCCCCTATACAGATCGAGCCTTTCAGTTCGCGATATCGCCCACTACCGTATCCCCTCTTCTACTCACCGGCCCTCGTCACGGCTCTCCGGGATATGAGTGTGACGACCAGTCGTCCGTCATCGCCCTCCTTCGGTGTTGCTGTTGTGGAGGAGGTGGTGGTGGTGGTGGTCGTCGTCGTCGTCGTCGTCGTACCCTCCTCTCCCCCGTCAATCATCAGTTCCGCAGAACACGCAAAGCCTTGCGTGATCGGAAGACGCCTGACGCAAACCTCTTGTTATAGTTTAATAAATAAGATATGACAAGCGCTGTCGAGCTCTATGCCATACATGGGCGCATGTGATTGTCCGATCGGACATTAGGATGATGGCTTCCTGCAGTAGAGTCAGTCATAGTGTAAAACACTTGTTAGGATGGCTGTGCTTTTGATTTTCCCTAATTATGTAAGGCAGCCTGCACAAATGTTCAGACAACACTAGTAGAGCGTACGATTCGCGTTGTCGAAGTGTGATTATGTTTCAGGCTGTATATAAAACGGCAGACCTGCATCACTTATATGGATTTGGGCGAAAATTATTCATCAAAAAGACGCGAATCGTATGCTCTAAACACGAGGCCACGTATGCTCTATGCTCTGCTCACCACAAGGCGAGCGTCGCCCGGTCCACGCCGTCGACAGCCTCCCCGTACAGGTCGTCGAGCATGTGCCGGTTCCAGAAGAACCGTTCGTCCGGCTGCGCATCGTCGCCGTCGTTCGTGAAGTGCCTGCAATGACACGTACGCGTACATGGTATCGGGGAGCGAACATTACACCACTAGGAGTTGACAACCAGGGGCGCGATTTGCCAATGGTTTCGTCGTTCACGCTTCTCCCCCCACTCTCTCGGTCTCTAAACGAGATTCGACGACGGCTTGGCTCCCAAGCCATACAGAGATCACGGCATTGTTTATATGAATTGGGGCAGCTCTAGTGGAATAAACCGATCCGGCAGTTTCTCCCGTTCCAAAATGAGCCTAATTCTCTCGCTTTTGCACACTCTCTCGCCTTATATTCGGAATGATTTTGCGACAAATCTTTTAATCCACTATACTCTCCCCCCTTCCAACCTCTGCGTCGTATGCGTAATATCGCGGTCCTCGCAGTAGTAGAAGTCGGGTACGTCGTTGAACAGCCGAACGATCTCCTCGACCATCGAACCCGTGGTCGTGGCTGCAACGGGTACAACCATACATACACGGGCAGGGCTACCGTCCATTGTTTCAGAAAAGTGTACAAAATCAAATTTTGGTTGGCCTACCAGAGTTTTATTGCATAATGTAGTACCTGCCAAAGTACGCCTCTAACAAAATGAGGGGCCTACCAGTCGCCCACCTATGCTAGCACACCGCAATCAATTTCAGCAAACCACTCATCCCAACAACACTTCTAGCTCTACTCTGGTATTTCTGTGCCAGTGGCATGCCAAAGAGAATACTACAAGTATTCTCTTTGGCACGCCATTGGCAGTGGACCTACCTACTACTGGCATGCCACTGGTAAGGCTCGACGGACCCCCTCCCCTCCCTTCCTCATCCTCACCGTTATTCAGGGTATTACAGGAATGCATAAGCAAAGTAATATTTATTCCAAATTTTTGTCAAACTAACTCTATAAAGCAGAGAGAAATTCAATGTTACAAGATATGAAAAG
>LS892366.1:25558-45584 GCA_900490955.1 Micoletzkya japonica
ACTGGTAAGGCTCGACGGACCCCCTCCCCTCCCTTCCTCATCCTCACCGTTATTCAGGGTATTACAGGAATGCATAAGCAAAGTAATATTTATTCCAAATTTTTGTCAAACTAACTCTATAAAGCAGAGAGAAATTCAATGTTACAAGATATGAAAAGGAACACAATAACGAAGTAATAATGATAGAGAGAAAGTCGAGCTTACTGGACATTACAACTTCCACAAGATTCGTTGCTTGACGAATGGCACATAAATATTGATCAGAAAGAGAATAGTTGCTTCCCGGTCCTGCAATTTAACTAATTAGTCAAAGCGAAAACGTACCTTTTAGGTTCCTTGCTTCTTGAATCTTCTTATTACAATAAATATAATATTATCAACCGACTGCAACTGCAACATTAAAAACTATGATTTTGCTATCCATGATATATCACGCGTCATTCAATAGCGGAACAAGGAAAAAAGTGAAGTACCAAAAAGCACGTGATTTTCATTTCTAGAGAAACTTACCAAATACAATTCGCGTGGTCCCCACTACAACATGCGTCGCTGGTGTTCATGCGCTCGAAACTTCACATTCTTGCGAGAATAAGACCTGAACAAGAAAACATCATTACTATACGACGAAAAGTCTGCTTTCTAGAGATTGGACAAGCATAACTACAGGTACAGGATAGAAGGAAGTTAAACCATCAATAAAACATATTTCATGAACTAAGGCAAGCTCAAAAACACTTAAAAACGTATGAGCAAAATAAATGGAGTTCAAAAAATCTCTGGAGCCAGAGTCGCGACCGGACAATAGGCATACCGTACTTTCACTGGGTCAGATTCATTACACAGTTTGCCATTGGCATACCACTGGCATGCCACTAGTAGCTGTCATTCCCTCTGCGGCGCAGTGGAATGCTACTGGTAATCCTGATCTCTTTGGCATGCTACTGGCACAGAAATACCAGAGTAGTTATGGATAAAGCTTATAAATCCTGTCACCACTCGGGTTACGGTAGCCCCCCACCTCCCACAACCTAGCCAACCGCGACGCGTACGTACGCATGCGATCCGTCACGAACTTCTGCAGGGCGGCCTTGCCCACGCGCAGCTTGCTCATTAGCGCCGTCGACCGCACGCCGCCCATCCGAAACTGGGGACTGCAAGGATACGGTAGATGGGTTACGGTAGACGCGCTACGGTAAACGGGATATGAGATAGCTCGTTCAGCCACACAATATTCCGTTCAATGCGCCAGTTCAAGAGCAAGAGAGTATGTTAGAAATTGGAAAGTGGGAAGCGAAAGAGAGGGTAAAAGTCTGAGAGATACAGAAACAGTCGCAATTTGGGATAATTCGGTCAGGCGGAACGTCGCGCCAGCCAAGGCTCCATAGTTGATGCCGCTGGTAAACTACACTCGTCGTGACCAATCGTGACCAAACAACACTCTAGTCTGCCGGCCTACCTTTCCGTCGCCGAGGTGGAGGGCGTGCCGTCAGTTCGCGATAGCGGCAGGACCCGGACCCGATCGACCCGCATCACAGCGCACTCCTTCTGCACGGGGGACAGTCATGAGAGTACGGTAGGGGTACGGTAACAAGGGGATTTAGCCCAAATTTAGTCTTCACTCCCCCTTTCATGCGCTAGCACACACAATGATTAGCAAAAGCCTGCAAAAGTATTCGGCTAATGCCAGCGCATGCACGCTTGGAACCAAGAGCCCCGCCTTATCTCCACTCCCTCCGCATTAGAGTTGGCAAGTTCGATCATGGGTGATCTAGATCCTCCCGCTAGAGTGATCATGAATGAAGGGCGTAGGATCTGATTGCATCTGATCCCAGATCCTAGGGTGTACGATAGGGATGCGGACGATCTATCTACCTAGTTCACTTCATACGTCCCTCTACCTCGGTTACGGTAGCTTGTCATGAATATGCCCCTCTCCCCCCCCCCCCGCCCTCACCTTATCCTTCCGAATGAGGGTCGCGACGCGGCTGGCCTGCGTCACGACGAAGACGTACGACTCGTCCTCGAGCTCCAGCCTGCCCAGTACCGCGTGGATCGACTCGGCCACCGAGTGCACCGTCAGCCCGAGCAGCGACCGCGCTACTGCAATACAATAGGGTTCTCCTTTTGACGCTTTTTCACGGTTATATTTCACCTTTCGACCTCTGTAGACATGCTCGGGCATTTATGGAAGCGTGAAACGTAACCGAGAAAAAGCGTCAGAAAGAGGAACTCTACAATGCAACTGACTGTAAGCAATGATTTCCTAAAAAAAAATAAAACCAGCCCATTTAAACGCCTTTTCAGACTGCTGACACTGCGGAATGCATGACATACGTGGGCACCGACCCACAGTACATATGGGGGGTGCCCACTTTTTTTTTTGAATTTTGCTGTGGTACGTCCGATTTCGACAGATATTTTCGATTGGTAAGCTTAGTAATTCACGATTGTGTACAATGCTATGCTTTTTTTTGCCAAAACATGATTGGAAACGTTGCCTAGGTATGCCCCCCCCCACTCACCGTCAACGTCGACCACCTGCATCCGCCGATCTTCCTTCGACAGCAGCAACGCGGACGGCGAGGCGTGCGTCGCAGACGCGTCGCGGACGACCAGGTAGGCGTCGCGCGTCGTGTACAGGCGCAGCGACGCCGTCGAGGACATGCCTGGGAAGGGGGCGGGGAGAAGAGGGTACGGTAGGGACGCGATGTGATAGCAAGACTGGGGGGAAACGTAGACGGAGAATTTGCATAAACCAGGCATAGCACTGTCGAGTGAGACCGAGGATAAATAAACCGCTACTCCAAAAAGTCTATCGCAAAGACAGCGTTCAGAGCGCAGCAACACAACGAAATGGTACTTTGTCAGAAAAAACGAAAGGAACGCGCGATGACACTATGAAAATCTCTAGGCACGCGGACGATAAGTGGGCAGAAGATGAGTGGCTGCCATTAGCAAAGGCTACGCGATAGTCACGACATGTATGTTGGGAAAGGGCGGAATTTGTGGGGCGTAGAGAGAGCTATTGCAGGGACGTAGGTGACGAGGGTGTACAGCTTGTGCGGTACCAAAACACTTCTTCAAAGCATTCAAACCTGCATTCGGATATACTAGCGAAAGGCACTGCGTCACCACGCTACACTATTCGCAGCATAAGGATTCCGAACCAAGGCAAAGATGCGCCAAGCCATACCAACTGAACCATCACACAAGCCCTCCTCATCGCAATACAGCTCCACAACCGCCCATTCCGTCCACAGTTTACATTATCCCCTCCTTCCCTTCCCGCCAAGTACATACAATCTCCCGATGCAAACGGGTCTCTCCTCTGGCCACCTACATGTCCCCGCCTTCTCACAGTATTCATAATTGTTTATAACAAAACAATAAACAACATGTCCTCCAGCCCGTCGTCCGCTTTACTCTTCGCTGTCCACGTTGACGGTGGTCAGCTTCTTGAAAGAGGTGCAGGGGACGTAGGTGACGAGGGTGTACAGCTTGTGCGGTGAGTCCTCGTCGTCGTTGCGGCGACGGGACAGACGGACGCGCATGCGGAAGGGCACGTTCCTGAAGAGAGTGGGATTAGTGAGGGTTGGAGGGGGGAGGGAGTATTTATTCTCTTTTCATTATTTCGCTTGAGCTGTTCACTGCATGCTTCCCTGTAACTTTGCAATCCCCAGGGACAGGCATTATTGGGATCAACTGTAAACTACAATGTCAATGAGCTTCAGAATGCTCTACTTTGCGGAACTAAAAAAAATAGAGAAATGACACATTTCAGTCATTATTCCAGTACCACAATACATGGGCGATAGTTGTCCTCAAATTCCTGCAGGCACCCATCCCAACGTCGGATCAGACAATTACGCCCATGCATGACGGTACCACCTATTGATCCTTGCATGAAAGAGTTAACCAAAACTAGTCATATTTAAAAAAAGTGCTAATAATAAGGCTTCCATGAACAGCAAATGGGTCCATTTTGGTTATGGTAAGCTTCATATGCTTGCGAAAAAGAACCATGAAACCGATCAGGGTACCGGAAAAAATCATTGCGAAAAAATATAAATTGAAGCTCTACTTGATGTAACAAAGCTGCATACATGGGCTAGAGGTGTCCTCAAAATTTTAGCATTCACCCTAACATACTAGACGAAAAGAAAAGGCAGAAACATAAGCAAGCCTTCTACTTTATCATTCTCGGGTGCAGGCACCCATCCTAACGTCCGATTGGACAATCACGACCACGTATGCAAAGCTGCTTGACGCCTTGACGATTTCGAATTTGTAGTACTAAACTTATTGCTAGATACGCTAACGCGACTACTCCATTTAGATTACGCATACAAAGAAACTCAAAAACTAGCGCAAAACGGCGTGTGTAATATACGCTCAGGTGAAAGGCATATCGGTATGCCTTTGAAATACTGAAAAAGCAGCGAGCAATATATCAGAGTTAGCACTACGAAAAATAGCAACTTCATTTCAGCACAGGCACATAAGAAGTCCAGGAAACATTAGCACGGAGAAACATAGCTACACACATATGTTCTCAGTTAAAAAACAATGAAAACTGTATTTAAATTTGTACCCACCTGATTCCCTTAGACCAGACGGCCTTGTTGAGACGGGTGTCGATTCGCACATCCTTCGTCTTCATCTGGATCTCAGCGAACTTGCGGATCTCGTCAATAGCGCGGGGAGCGCGCTTCTTGAACGACCTGAAAATCAAATTGAGAATGTTCACTCATTTCCTAATAACCGAATTTCGTAAAACATTAATCATAATGACAACATACTAGTATTGCCCAAAATAGCAGCACCTAGTAGCCTGAAACGAACTATGTAATTTATAACGGCCTCACAATACATTTAGCAGATAAATTAAGACTAACAACACGAGAATACGTACATTCCGAAGATTCTCTTGTGGAGGTTGATCGTGTACTCGCGAGTGACAACCTCGGAGATGGCGCTCCGGGACTTCCTTTCGCTCTTCTGACCCTTGGCCATTTTACCTGCAAATTTAGGGTCATAATGTGCAAAATTTCGATATATCCGTCTGACAAGGACAATAAGTTACGCGAATTCTATATTTCAGCATCAACAATACACCTGTAAAGCGAAAATACACACGGTTAAACAAAAATTAATGAAAAATTAAACTCAAAGAGGAGACTGCCCGCCTACTGTAGCGTGTCGATTTCCGCTCGAGAGACCGCCAAAGTCAAAATGCGTTTGCCTGATTGTCAATGGCTCCTTTAAACCAGCTTTGCCTCTAAAACACGTTTATTCCTTTCGGTGTAGCGTGCTATTCTGTATTTTTCTTGTGAATTACTCAGAAAATGCTCCTTTTACAGTTCTACTCAATCTCTTCGTGCAAACATGGCATCTGTTGGCAAGAAGTCGATGTTTTCCGTGCTGAAAGTTGAAGATGCGTCTTCCGACGACGATTTCAAGACCGTTAGTTGCTTTTACCCTTATTCGATCTCCTGGGGAGTTGAGAATGTTGTTCTTGCAGGTATGCACACCTCGGTCGCAGAACAAGAAGGCTCCCATGAAGGTCTGTGGCACATATAATCACGTTTTCTAGCTTTTGCGCTCCAACCTGCATAAAATTTCATAGAAAATGTGCTTATTCGAAGCATATTACTATAATAATTCCAGTTAGTGCTTTCCCATACTCATATTTCGCTTCAGAAGATGCCCAACGTATCGGCCAAGGGACCCAATTCCCACAAACTTCACGATGGTCTGGTCGTCCACGCTGTTCCAACCAAGAGCAAGTCGAAGAAGGCCAAGGCTAAGGTGAGCTAAGCGAGCTTGTTTTATACTTGTTTCCTCATGAGCTAATAATAGACCAGCCAGTTACTCGTATTGTTAGAGCTCAAGAGGGCAGGGTCTGGCCAAGCCTGCTACAGCATAGGCTTTGTTCACGGCTTTGCCTTATTATGAATAATGCCTTGAGGTCATCGACGAGTCTACCGGCTTCATAGTGCAAGATGCCGATGAAAACTACAACGAGGAGAAGCGCTACCAGGAGGTTGGTTATTAGAGTAAGGTTGATGAAAATGTTCCGTCAGTTGTCATCTTTCCTACTTCTGATGAGAGTTGTGCGAAGCGAGTCCAAACAAAGTTGAAATAGCGTTTACTGACGTAGCTTTTCTGTCAGTTATACTACGGTTTAATTAAAGACGAGTCTGTGACAGAGACATATGTCCTGGGCTATTTGTCTCTTTTACTGGGTAATTCACCGTAGGATCCAACAACGCTCTCGTTTTTGGATAGCAGCATGTGTGTTATTTTAAAAGACTAGCATTGCTCCAGATAATGATTGGAGTTATATTATTACGCATTCAGTGCGTCGATAAATTATTATTATTATTATATTGACAATAAGTTACCATCTTACATCAAACAGCCAACTCCGACTTACTCCGTTTAACGCGCTAAACGCAGTGGGTTGATTAATGGTTGCATTAGCGTCAATAATTCTTGCAGCAACTGAAGGAGGCGCTGCGCGAGTCGCAGAACCTGTCCTCCACCAAGGGAGGCCCCGCTCCCTCCTCCACCAACTCTACCGTACCCCCCTCAGAGGTCGAAGTCGACCCTGTCATCGCCGAGCTGGAGAGGGAGCTGAGCAAGAGCTCGGTTAGACTTTTTGCGAGCTTATTCTCTCGATTTTGATACTTTGCCAAACATATCTTAGTGGTGACAGACGGGGACGAAACAAGAAATGGAACTCACTGGAAGAATCGGTACTGCTTGATCTAGGGACCGGAAAATCCAAGATCTTCAGAAGCTTCAAATTCGTTCCTTACCTTTATCAAATCGTTTGAAAATGTTCCGAAAAGCAAAAATAGGAGACGGGTCATTGTTTTTTTTTTGCATTTTATTTCTAGGCTCTCGCTGTAACGAGACAAAATGGGATACAATATTTTTTAATCGTTGTTTGTCAGGTGTCGTCGTTGTCTCCTTATTCAGAGTCCATCTCTTATTTATAGGGTATCTCTATAATGGGCCAAAATACTATAAAATATTTTTTTATGGTTTGTCAGGTGTCGTCGACGTTCGTCCGCAAGCGCCTCGAAGAGCTGACGACGGGGCTGGCCCAGGCGAGGGAGGAGGCGGAGAAGGCGAGGGAGAGGGTCGACTACTACAAGGGACGCTACAAGACGGTCGTCACGCTCTTGATGGACGCTGAGGGTGCGCCTTTTTTTCTTTTTTTTTTTGGTTATTAGAGATGTGCATGAGAGTTCTTTTGATGCCTATGCATACGTGGGCAGGGTCTGCCGGTAACTGACTGCAGTGGTTCTCCCATACACAGATTTCGCACAATTTTGCAAAGATATTATTTTGCAGTGAGCTAGCCAATGCAGGAATTTGTTTGCAGTAAGTCACCCAACCACGTTACCTGCAACCGTGCCCACCTATGTGCCTATGTTTCATACATCATTCAGAACCCGCGACGCGTCTCGTCACCAAAAGCAATGAAAAATATTGGCCAAAAGAACTCGCTTGCACATCTCCACTGGTTTTATATCATACGTGGACAGGCGTATCGCCCATTTAATTAATATTAGGCCTGCAATAAATTAAATTACCATTAGCCTACGAATAAGGAAAACTCGTGTACCAAGCAATGCTTACGATAAGCTAGGTCTATGGCTATTTGTGATCGACTGAATTGCTCGAATTAAGTGCACGACCGGGCGCAGTTGGCGAAGAAGCTGCACCAAAGTCGCGTGGTCGAGGCCGATTTGAGCGAGCAGGTTGGGCAGACTTTATGGTTATATTTCAAGGGGGAGGGGGTATCATTCACAATTGATCTCCCTTTCATATAATCAATATTATACATCAACAAACTGTGTTTGTCTAGCATGATATAAATAACATTGCCGCAAAATTAATAAAGAAAGTATTGAGTGGATTAGGGTTGGGAATGTGGCCTAATTAACGAATGTGAGCGGTAACGGTTTTTTTCTGTAGACGATTTTGTCGGCTCGGTTGGAAACGTCTAAAGAAAAATGGACGTTCATATTCCAAAGAAATGTCCGCATTCCTAATCCTAGAGTAGAGTTGAAGTCGTATTAGCCGGTTTCGTACGCTTACCCTTTGTATAGTATATCGAGAGACTTCACTTCTTGGGCCTTTCGAGAGATTATCAAGATCGCTCACCTCACCTCACCTCTCCCCCCCCCCCCCGCCCCCCCATTGGGCGTACAGCGTAGATAAATGTAATTAAATTGAGAAATGAGAAACGTGCAGGTCTACAACCTGACGCAGGAGTTGGAGCGCGCAAAGTCGCGCATCAACGAGATGGAGTCGAAGCACAATGTGAGTACGGTATTCGGTTGACGGAGATAGAGCAATACCTTTTCCTCAGTTTTGTATGCAATTTTATTTAACTGTGAAATGCTAATTATAAATCTTGTCATACAAAGCTTCGCGTCGCGTTTATCTAGATAGTTGATAGTTGTAATTGCAGCTACAGTCTCGAGGTTTCAGCTCTGATTAATATGTTGGCTCAGGGGAAAAAATACAGTAATTGATTGTAATTTACGGGGTAGGACCCCTCCCGCCCGCAGGCCGCCGTTTACTATTAAATTACCCGTACCGCAGTATGTATCCCCTGTGTTGGCTTTCAGAAGTAGGCGCTCGAACAGCGAGGACCACCTCTCTCTCCACTGAAGACAGTCCTTTTGTTCTTGGTTGTTGATTTTATACTATTCCTATAGAGTATTCGCATTCTCCTTAAAAGTATCCCAGCCTTTGCCGCCCTTGTCTGTCATCTCGATTACTCTCTATTCCGGCGTTATCCCTTTCCACTTTCCGGTCATAGGTACTCCTATTCTCCCCCCCCCCCTTCGGATTATCATGCGACATATTGTTGTACAAGCTTCTACTGTATCGTTGCCACATCTTCCGGCTGTTTATTGTATGTAAGGATGAAAAAGCTTTTTCTTCTTTGCGTGGGTTCGATTCACAGGTTACAATACCTTATTTCAGGAAACTACCTAAACTAAATCGTGGCTTTAATATTTGCGGATTCGCATCGTAGTTAGATCTGAGCCATTCGAGCCATGCCTTGCCACTCGCTCTTTATTCGGGCATTGCCCCTGTCGCGGAGAGGGGGAGATCAGGGAATCGGGAAGACGTCCACCATCTTGAGCGCGCCCCCGAGGCAAACGTGCGTCTGCAAAATAATTAGGTGCAAACATTCTGGACCGAGATCCTGAAATCGATGAGCTTGTACCAATGCATACATGCAAGACTATTAGACGATACCGCTCGACCGTCGGGTTCGTTTCCGTCTATGAGACTATTTGATGGATACAGTAATCTACCGTATACTTGATCATACATGGGCACGAACCCGACGGTCGGGTGGTAGGCCCCTAACTTTGTCAAAACGATACCTTGGTGGACCCCGCATTTTAGAAAAACCCTTATTGGTAGGCTGGCCACAACGTAAATCTATGCTTTGGTAGGCCCCTGTCGAAAAAAATTGTTGAGAGCACTCGCCATGCATGTACCTGATAGTAGAGCACCATCCGGTCAACGGTCTCGAACATTCGCTTCTGCCCGTCGTATCCCTTCCCCACGGAGTAGTAGACGCGTCCGTTGCGGTTGTGGGTCTTGACGGGAAAGTGCCTGAAACGGGATACTGTACTTCCACAACTACCGTATACCCAAGGATGCTACAGTACCCCTACGGCTCACACGATATTGCCACGGCAGGTCTTGTAGATGACGAAGAGACGCACGCTGGTCGGCAGCTCGTCAGCGCTGGTTGCGCTGTTGATCTGCAGTATACCCGAGGTACCGTAATCCTAGCTATCGCGAACTGAACACTTGCGACAGAGCCTGCAGTATACTGCAATCCTTCTGGAAATGAGCAAAGGTGTACAGTATACTGTAGTCAGAGTTATCGCAAACTGAACAACCTTATGGTAGAGCTTGAACTGCGTATTGGATAAGTCCGTCGTCTCCGCTTCGCCTTTCGTGCACACTCCCAGGTAGATGCTACGCGCACAGCCCTCCTCCCTCAATTAAGGTAGTCTCGGTGGGTCCCGCAGCGATTGCCGGATTACGGTAGCTTACTTCTCGACCGACGGCAGAAGCTCGGCGCTTTGTGAAGCCTGCAAGAAAGCACTTTTAGGGATTGAACAGTTCAACTACCGAAACCGTAGAAGCAGACTTCTCCGCGATTGAAGTGGACATCGAACCTTAATAGATAGATCGATAAGATAGCCTACTGTATCCATTTAGCTGCCGTATCACACGCCACAAGCGTACCACCAATTACCATACTCACTTCGTCTACTTCGTGTATTTGAATTTTGCTGAACCTTGCCAAGGTCCACCGACACCTAAAAATTACTGTAGTTGTGGATTACTGTAACTGCAACTCCGGGATTACTGTACTTTTGTCAATCAGCCCGAATTACGGTAGCCTTACTGTAAAGCATTCGGGACAAGCGTTTGCTTTTGTAGCCGAGGGCTGATTGAGGCTCATATGGCTGACGAAAATGTTCCATCGGTCGTCTCATTCCTACATCCGACGAGAGAGCGAAACGGTATGAAGAGAGTGCAGACAAAGTAGGAATGAGTTTACTGGCGGAACTTTTTCGTCAATAATATGCGGGATTACTGTAGGCTACAGTACGCCCACCGTATGTATACCTTGTTGAGGGATGATTTGAAGACGGACTCGAAGCGTCCCACGATGCATGGGTCACCGTGCGGACAGCACACGGCCGTCTGGGACTGGGACATGGGAAAGGAATGGAGGAGATGGAAAAAGGAGGGTGGGGGGTGCGGGTGCTGATAGAGTGCACATAACGAACATGATAACTCGATCAAGATAAGAAAATAGCGAGAAAGAGAGATGGAGGGTATGCAAAGATATTCGGATTTCGCACTCTAATGGTGCTTTCATTATCGGTTACCTTCACTCCTTTGCGGTGGTCAAAATGGCCTAGGTCATTTTGGGTAGCCCTGCCGGGCGGTTCACTTTAAAAAAAATTCAAATCCCAGTGACTTGCATCTATAAGCCCGACAGATGCCTAGGCGTCTGTTCTCCTTTGTCCACAACCAATGAGCCGTCCCTTCAAGACCGTTCTTTACTCGTCGCTACAGTCCTCACTACAAAGTATACACGAGCAAAGCGGAAAGGGGATGACGAAATGAGCCTAAGATAGTCTGATCCTGAGATGGGAAGAAGACTAGACGATGAGCGGGAGACGCGAGATACGAGAGAAGAACGACCATGAGGAACGGGGGAGGGGCGAAGATCTACCTGAACTCGGAAGATAAGATTGCAACGTTCCTTCCTCCTTGTCAGCAATGACCTATCACCGCCATAATACATCTAGTACAGAACACAAGCGTCCCAAACCCCGTTTGCATTGCATTATCTTGAAAGTAAGAGATTTACTACAAAGCAAATTCGAAAGAACAGTAGTGATACCCTTCTCATAACTTCTTATATGTGATCAACTAAGTAACGAACCAACTCGTTTATACATCTACCGTAAAGCTCTTTACAGGAGGAACAACAATCGATATACTCGCGTCTACAGTATGCCATACATTTTCTGTGCGAGACTTCGGGGTCGAGTCGTCGCTTATTTCTTCCACTTGTTGTTCTCGTAGTCCCAGTACTTGGCCGGTCCGAGGAAGGCTCCCTGTAATGATGATGATGGCAATGTCAGTACATTAACACTTCCCTTCCATGTATACTGTAAGCAGTTTTAGGGATTGAATAGTTTAAAAAGAACTCCTGCTTCCACTTTATTTCGCACACATTTTGAACCATTTTCATAAGATGGTTCAAAATATGCGATGGACTTTCACGCACATCATCCATAAATAGGTTGGGCTGCCTAGCAATATGCTCAAGAGTTATCCTATGCTCAAGAGCGCAGCTTGGATACCGTAATTATAAACGTGGAATATCGCTGTCCACGTCCATAGATAAAATAGTCACCGAGAAAAAAAAGTAGGTCTTGGTTACGTCGTTTTCGCTGTCACTATACATTTTATCTATTACCCCCCCTTACCTTCTCCAGCACAATCTGCCTCTGTACTTGGGCCTCCTTGTACTCGTTCTGGAAGGTCGGCGGCACTTCGGGGTACACTGCAATACGGAACGACCTCATTCTACATCGCCTCACTTCGGCATCACTAATAAGCAGAGGTCTTTCATAACCGCGACGCCCCTCGTCACCGAAAGGAATGAAACATATTGCTCAAATGGACTCGATTGCAGATCTCTAATAACAAGCACATGTCATGCGCGGCACAGACTCGTAGTATGCATGGGTGGGTGGTAGGCTCGCTTCAGATAGTCATTTTCATTGCTAGCCGTTTGATAATTCACGACTGTGTACAATGGTATTTAGGCGCGTTTTGCGAAATATGATTGGGACTACTGCACACGTGTGGCACACGTGTCCAGGCCACCCACCATTCAGCGTAGGAACAGAATATCAAGAGCATACAATATTTCGGATCAGCTGACAGCTGAGCTGGTACGTGACAGAGAGGAAAAAAACGGCTCACCGTAAACGTTGAGGAATACAGAGTAGAAGGTGGCGAGAGCGAGAAGGGAAGAGATCGTGGCAACGATCACCTTAAGGTCACGGCTTTATTTCAGTATTACTGATAGCTCAAAACAAGAAAGAACTGACTGTACTGAAGCATGTATACAGTAAAATCTCAATAATAAATTTTCATAGCAACTCGATTTAGTCGACAAGACGCCCAGTGGAGTGTAACTAACGAATGTCATTTACAGGAGCTAGATATCCTTTTCTCTCCGTTCTTCCCTGCTCTTTCGCCCAAAAATAATCGAATGAGTTACCCGATAGCATACCTTAGATGACAGCATATCTTTTCTGAAGCCGAAACAGTGTTGACCACAATTTGTCGTGCCATAATTCAGGGAAAAAACGTCTCACCTTCCAGTATCCGGAGGGCGCCTCGAACTCAGCCAACGTCTGTCGGAACGAGTAACGATACACTGAAAGGCGGCCAGGATTAAGCTACTAAAAGACCAGAAATAACGAATGAACGTTCCAAACATCTACATTTCCACTACATCAGTTTACGGAAAAGCACACGACTACTTCAAAAAGGTACTTTTACGACAACATTTCAATACTCACACAGCTTCTTCTCCTCGGCGCTCAGGTTCTTCCAGTCTCCCTTCTCCTTCACACGAAGAGCCGCGCTGGTTCCGTCCTCCTTGCGGAACCTGATAGCGGGGTACCAGTAGTCCAGGCGGTCCTGGTACGTCTGCAACAAATGATTTCTCATGTAGTCAATAAACGCTAAAGGTTTCTCGGAAACTATGCTATAGACTTGGCTAATGCACCTTCTCCTAGCTTGTGCTGATTGGACAAGCTTAAAATTGGGCCCTAAAACTGCTGCACAACAAACGTTCGACAAGTAGACGAATAAACAGCGACGGGGGCAGGAACAAAGAGACGCAGATTGGCAAGCATTTTCAAGTTTTGGATCATTTGCCGAGTCAAAACTAGGGTTCGGACTAAACGTAGTCTTCCTTCGATTTTGTACATGATATAAGTAAAACATGGACTCAAGACTAAATACGCCCACTGCTTGCTTTCCCAACCCTAGCCAAAGCACCTCGTCTCCGCTAGATCCGAATCCGACAACTTCCCGGCCGGCCGCCTTCTCCGGTCCCCACCAGTGCTCGATGTGGTGGCCGCTCTTGGCCGAGGCGGTGGTCTGGAGGGCACGCGTCGACTGCGCCGCGAGGCGTGGGAAGAGAAGCGCGCGGGACAGCATCGCCTGCAAGTAGTATAATAATATACGTATATTAAATAGTAATACAATAAGTATTCGCAGGAAAAGTTTCCACGTAAAGCTCTACAAAAAGGCAAACAATGATGCCGCGATGTTGATTTGCCACCGGGTTTCAGACGGACAACCAGCCTAGGCCAGGTAGGCAGATGAAATGCTACGCAATGAAGGATAAGCTCGTCATGCAAAGTAATCTACGTGCGTCAGTCGAGCAAACTTCGCTCAAAACTGAGTACTTTTCGCTGAGAATAGGGTACGCAGCTCACGTAAGCGGTTAGCCAGGCAATGAACAGGAAAGAGGCTTAACGTCAATCGTCATCAACCGTCAAAAATAGACCGAAAGTCGATAAACGATGAGGAAGTTAACAAGTTACAAAGTTCGTGCAGAACGGAGCTTTCTTGGATCGCACTCTGTTGCCTGCGTATCAGCAGATAAACCACTGCGCAGGCCACGCAGCCAATGTAGAGCGCCAGTTTGAAAGATGCTGTCTAACTACGGTAGTTCTTTAGCGCGCATTCATTACATTCCGTTTAAGCTGTGCGGCCAATTTTTCTTCATCTTTAAATTTTCTCCGTATTCTCGCATGACCTTGTAAAAGGTTACGAAAAAAAACCGAAAAGGAACAACATGTTAACATGTAAAAGGAACACAGAGACACATCAAACAATCTTACTTGCAGATTCCTCCTCACGTACGATTACAACCTACATCTAACTGTGGGACAGCGCTTCCCTTTAGAGAGTCGATACCGTAGTCAGATTTTGGCTTAAAAATCCATTCTCAATACGCGTCACGTACGCGTCGCGGTTCGCCACTCGCTGTGCATTTTAAATGTTTCGTGCGCGTTGATTTAAACGGTCGTGCTCCTCTAATGACGAGAAGTCAGACATTATCCTTTGACAATTGGACTGCCATCACCCTCCCTCGTTCTTCACTAGAGTGTAGGGTTTGAAAACCAAACAAATTAATTACATTATCAGACCGGGAGAGACTCAGAGCTCTCCAATCCATCCTTCTCCTCCTATTTCTCTCACTCGTCCCCTCTGGTCTCGTCTCGGACGGTCAGATGCCCCTTCCTCTCTTCTAGATAGACATCGCCCACCTCGTAAGCTATGATATAGTGGATTAAAGGGAGGAAGCAGCCTCTAACCAAAAGTTTTAAAATTCGATGAAAATTCTTCTAAGGTTTAAAAACGTGAGGAAAAACATAGCGACAATAAAAAATTAAAGAAAAACTCGAAAATCGCATGTTTTATTTTTTCATTCCGGGCTTCCGTCGTTGAGAACAGAAGCCCGGAATGAATTAAGCCAATGTCGCTTTTGGCTTAATTCCCTTCGCTAAGCACAGTAGCGTCGTCGTTGGGCGAAATTTCAAAAAATCATTTCTCGAATGCTATTGATTTTTATTATTTTTCCTTTTTATACTAATTTCGACAAGATCTTTCATATAAGCTTCACTTGAAAATCACTTCCATGTCCCTTTAAAAAGATCCGTCGTAGAATCATTCCGAATATGAGGCGAGAGAGTGTGCAAAAGTGAGAGAATTAGATTCATTTTGGAACGGAAGAAACTGACGGATCGGTTTCCGCTATAAATTCCACTATAAATACAATCCTCCAGATATGGTTGAGGAGCAATTTCTGAAAGTTTTATCCATAAAGAGTGCCGACAGTAATTCTTACGAAACATTTTCACATCGTCAATGAAACTGTCTGTCGCTGAGATACCGTAATCCTTTATCGTATCAACTATTGCATCTTTCCCTTCAGCTCCCGTCCTCGATTTCTCGCCGAATTACAATACTTCACAAACAATGTGCATGCGCTTCAAAGAGGTATTCCATGTTTCGAAGTAGGAATGACTCTTACTGGCGGAACGCTTTCATCAACCTACCGTTCACAGTGTTCTATATAAATGTTAAGCGAACGAGCCAAAATGTTCACGATACGGTGTTTTCCGTGCGAGAGTTCCTACCAAAATCAGGGTGGTTATTCCTCGCTCGCGTAACATTTTGACTGTTGGCAGAACACTGTGAATCCATCACATTCGCTTTGAGAAGCCGCCTCCGGCCCAGGAACCTTCGAAACCCGCTACGATACAACCAACCTCTGGTGAGGTACGGTATAAATAGATATGCATTGAAAAACGAAGAATATACCGTTGATCCTGAAAATTTTCGATCGTGGAATACTGTGAAAAAATTTTGGGCTATATCTCCCCCATAATATGTACAGTAGGGTTGGGAATGTGATCTAATCAACGAATGCGAACGTTTCACTTACGTCTACAGAAAAATGAGCGCCCTTGTTACAGAATAGCTCAAATTCCGAACAGTATTTGTGAGTTATTTGTGAGTGAGAACCAGCCATCTAGCATACGTATTCATTCATCAGGTGCAAATCATTGTGAATGTCGTGGATCAGTGAAAGGCGCAGATTATCTTAAAATAAATTACATCGGCAAATTTAAGGCGAACTCAGTGCAGACGCGGATAGAACCACAGGGCAAGCCTGCCGAGTCAGTGCATAGGAAGCCATCCACAAATGAGAGCCAGGAGGGCAAGCCGATCGATAATGAAGAAATACTGCCCGTACTGAAGACGCAAGAGGTTTCGTTTCAATTTAGACTTTGGAGTATCAAATTCTAGTTTTGGATGATCGTCTCCTCTATACAACAGGACATTTCAGTCCTCAGGAAGAAAGAAATCCAGAATGGAGACACCTAAGAAGGAGTCGAAGAAGGACACAGAAAAGGTGCCAGTCTCTATCACGGGTTACACCAGTCCGAATAATCCCCAATTGCCGACTGTCTCTGCATCTCTCCAATTTCCATGCTCTCTGGCCTCCCACTATCTCAATTCGCATGCGAATCTAAATAAGCGAGCGCGTTGTGCGGCATTGTTGAGGGCCAAGAGCGAAATAAGGATGAGATATATAAGGGCAGGCATTTGCCAATTAAGAAAAATGGACAAATTTGGCAATTGAGGAGCGAAAGGCGACGCAGAAGTCGACGATGGTGGAGGTAATGGAGCGGGCACCGCCCTCGGCCAAGCTCGCCCTGGGCAAGAAGTCTTTCATTGCGTCGGCCAAGCCGAAACGGGTAAGAATAACAAAATAATATTAACGGATAACCGATTCGAATACATTTGGGCGAACGAGCGGAGAAGAATGCAGAGAAAGAGTACTGGAGAGCATGCATTATTGACGAGAAATTTCCGGTCAGTAAATTCATCCCTACTTTGTCCGAACACTCTTCTCTCGCTCTCTCGTCGAAAATATAGGTAGGAATGAGCCGACTGACGGAACTTTCTTTTCCCTCAACTCTAAAGTCGGAGCATTGTATACAGGCGGCTCGTCCTCGTTAGGGTTTGAAAACCAAACGCGATTAGCGTATTTACCGTCTGACTCTCCTCATTCTCTCATACTTCTCATCACTCTCTATCTCGGCACGGTGTTCTGACGACAGTGAAAATGCTAAGCGAACGAGATGCCCCGAAAAATAACCCTGATTTCGGTAGGAACTCTCGCACGGAAAACACACCGTATCCTAAGCATTTTGGCTCGTTCGCTTAACATTTAGAATACTGTGTCGGTCTCACAATGTCAAACGCTAGTCCTCGTCGCCCCCGCTCAACACGGCCCGTTCCTCCTCCCTGCCCCGTTTCGCCTCCAACGGACCGCCGGCCGACAAACCACCCAACAAGGCCAACCTCTACGTCAAGCGGGAGACCAAGTACAAGCCGGTACGAGTACTGATCTTTGGTCTTTGGTCTTTGACCTCTGATCTTTGGTCAATGCGCGATGATCATTGCAGGATAGGCGGGTGCAGCGAGTGGTGCCCAGTCCGGGTGAGACGTCCAACGTAAGTCGTTGGGAGGCATTTTTATGTAGCAGGGAGATATCTAAAACGGCACTTATCGTCTGGTGCGAAATAATCTTGTTAGTTTTGCATTTTTTTTTGTGAATTTGCTTTCGTAGGTCGCCGGCAGCTTCAATGTGAAGTCGAATCAGGTCTTCAGCAAAGTCGTGCCCCAGCAACACACCGCCCGCATGGTAAGGTCAAAGATCAAAGATCAAGGATCAAGGATAAAAAACCACAGACCAAAGATCAGCTATCCTCGCAGAAAGACGACGCCGAGGACACGATGCGCGGCATCCCGTCGTTTCTCGAACACGGGCGGCCAAAGGATCCGGAGCCAGAGCCGGATATTGGAACGTAGGCAGAGAGGAGGCTAAACGGCGGACGACGGCACTCCCTTCACGCTCTTATCGATAAAGTTCATTTCACGAATGATCATCTGCTAAAACGGTGATAGGCTCAAGGAATACACGAGTCACTAAAACTTATGGCAGGGATTTGAATTCTTCTTCTGCCCCCACCCCCTTTTGGAGGACTCGAATAGCAACATGAAGAGAATGAAGAGGTACATCAAATTGGGTACTAAACTGGGCGATGAGTTGCTAATTGCCAGACACTTCCGCCGCCCTTCAATCGGTCAAGTCCTTTCCTTTCGGAGACAAAGGGTAGATGCTATCTATCTCCATCTCGCCCACGCTTCCGGTCATTTTCAGCAAAAAAAAGTCTCAAATTTCTCGTACAAAGAAATGCAAAACATTGAAGCCCGATGCGGGGCTCGAACCCGCGACAGCCAGATTAAGAGTCTGGTGCTCTACCGACTGAGCTAACCGGGCCGGCGAGCTCCGCCGCCAGCGAGACGTTCTTGATGCCCCCTGTCATTAGAGGCCCTCTCCTGACCCACCATGACCATTCGAATAGAGGTGATGGAGTGTGTGTGTGTGCAAGGCCAGGCTGGATTATGTTTCATCGTCGTGAGCTTCTTAGGCACAGATAGGTAAAGGAAAGAGACAGTTCGGCGGGGTCCTTTGAATGAGAGGGGACACACCTGTACCGAGGGGTTGCATTGCGCAACGGCCCTGTTACGCGTTCTCACAAGGGAGGGGAGAGCCGAGGAGAAGCTTGAGAGTTGATATTATTGACGAAAACGTTCCGTCAGTTAACCCGTTCCTACTTCGTCTGTACTCTCTTCATGCCGTTTCGCTCTCTCGTCAGAAACATGAATGAGACGACTGACGGAACATTTTCCTCAACGATATAGAATGATAGGAACAAGACGAAGACAAAATAAAGAAACTGAAAAGGAAGATCCTCCTTTGCTGCAAAGAATTGTTGACGAAAAGGTTCCGTCGGCTGCCATCAGTCCTACTTCCAACGAGACAGCGACGCGCTATGGCGAAGTAGCAATGAGCTTACTGAAGGAACTTTTTCGTCCATAGTAGCTTGAGCACAATAATAAGCCGTACTATTAGGCAACTCTTGTCGTCTAAATACCTACGTTTGGTTCACAGACTTTAGTTTTCTAACGGTCAGTGTCCCCCCACCCTCTTGCTTCCTGATTCAAAGCGTATCCCGCGAGTGTGTGTGTGTGTGTGTGTGTGTGTGTGTGTGTGTGTGTGTGTGTGTTTGTGTGTGTGTGTGTGTGTGTATCTGTGTCGTAAGCCGTGCCAAATCAGCTACAATCCGGCTCCGGAAATAGCCCGAGGGCCGGGCCCGATATAGCCCCGCGGGCATGCTGATGTTAGATAGAGATTGAGTGCAGGCTTACGCTTGCTTAGCCCTCGGGGCAGGGCCCGTCTCAGATCACTTTCCCACGTGTGGACAACAACGCACGTCGTCAATCTGGCTAAACCACGGAATCCGGAATCCTGGTCATCGCTGACGTTTGGGCTGCCTGATACAAACACTTCGAGTTCTCCGGTCACCGAACTATCACAAAGTTCGGATCACAAGGACCACCATTCACCACATCGATCGCTTCACCTACGCTAATTGCACGTAAATAGATGAACTGACCGATTCGATGCAAAGGTAGCCCCCCCGAAGTTCTGGTCCCCTATATTTGTGTTTTAACATTTTGAATATTGGGCTTTGAATATTTAGTTATGTACAATCTTCAGATCGCCGGCTTTTCCCGTTCAAAACGAGCCTTTCGTCTGGCCGCTGCTACCCTGAGCGAAATTACCCCCGATGGCTGGTGTAATTTCAAATTTACCCCAGCCAGTCGGTGTAAAATTTACCCCATAAGGCGTAAAGCTGGGGTAATTTCGCTCAGTGTACCCTACCTCTACAGTCCCCCATTCCTCTGAATAATACCCCCCCCAGTAGTAAACCCC
>LS892366.1:46646-59617 GCA_900490955.1 Micoletzkya japonica
CCCTCTCCCTTGCCCCCTTGCGCAATCTCCCATCTATCGGCACGCATTCGATTACAGCACATCGCTCCGGTTTTTGAATGGTCCGTGCCAGACGGACAATGAAGAGCAAACAGAGTATGTATTTAGATTTGGTTATACTTAGGAAACTATACTGTTGTAAAGATAGAATCGATTGCACAATCATCATGTAACGGGTGTTCTCTTTACGATTCCTTTTTCCCCGATTATGTGCCGTGCTTCTGTAAATAATAATAATAATAATAATAATAATAATAATAATAATAATTTAACATTTACGAGTATACAAATGCCAGGACAAACACTGAAGCATAGCGAAGATAACGCTGCTGCATAGGACGAGTTCTCGATAGCAGTAGAGAACACAGACTCCTCCATCGAGTACTTGACATACACCCTCTCATACACGCACGGCTTCTCCACTTGTGCAAGACTTGATCAGACGAAGGGATTATCTCTGGCCAGAGAGAGAGCACATCGCATAGGATAGAGGCACTTTGAGACGAGACTGGTCCAGCACACAGTATAGTGGAATAAACGGCGATCCGTCAGTCTCTTCCGTTCCAAAATGAGCCTAATTCTCTCACTTTTGCACACTCTCCCGCCTTCTATTCGGAATGATTTGTCGACGGATCTTTTTAATCCATTATATCTACTCCGTGAATCTGCGACTCATACGCTAGTCGGTGAGGCTTCGGCGATTCGGTTACTAGCAGAATTCGACAGATGATCGATGAGCGTGTCACTAACATAAAGTGCGTTCTTTGTCTGGTCCTCACAGTCCTTCCTTGTCTCGGCTCATTTTTGCACTTTGCTGATACGCTCCTCAATAACTCTTCTCACTCTAACTAATACTACGCTTTGATTCCTCAATTCCCGGTCCCTCATCCCCCCTTGGATACCCTCCGACAGTTCCACCCCGTATTACTCGACTATAATCACCGTATGACGCCCTCCCCCCTCGCAACCCCTTCCCGAAGTAGCCGAATTCCATCTCGATTTAGCCACTAAGATGGCGCTTACGGCAAAGAGTATTGCGAGAGATGACGAAAGAAGGCCCAGTTGACGACTTCCACTCCCGATTACGGTATAAGCACTGGGATGAGGCACCGATTGGGCAGGGCTCACCGCAGAGAGGGGATAGTTCGCCGAGAGATGCGAAGTCGTCATTGTCGTCATGCGAAGGGACGGGAAGATTCCGGGCCTTTTGCGTCAACACGAACCCCACGGGCGTAAACTTCCTAGCCACCCAGGGGATAATACGCAACTCTGCGGCATCATCGCGAGCATTCCTTACAATTTTCACCTCCTTTATTGTATTAGAGATAGATTCTCTAGTTCACTAGGGAATTTCGGGATGAACATGACAAGTCTCGAATTCTTTTTTTTCTCGAATTTCGGGGGATTCTCTCTCTGTTCCACCAGCGTATTTTGCCTGACTCACCGCGAACGCTTGAGCTTTCACGAAGCATATCAGCTGGCTCCCAATCTCTCAGCCCCCATGGATGCCAATTCATTGAGCGTACCGGGGGCCGGTGGCCGGCGCCCGTAAATAAGCATTGTTTGCCGGTTTTGCGGCGGCTCCCCAATGAAGATGGATGCTCCCTGTCGGGTCGCTCGATCACTCTATTCATCAGGCATTCAGTCTCGCCGACACGAAAGAAGGCTCGATCAATGAGGGATGCTTCTTGTGAAATCACCGGCGACAGCGCTATTCCTATCAGAGATTCGTTGATCGGTTAAACGGAGGCTATGCCGTCATTGCAAGTTCTCCGAAACTGTTATATAAATTTCTGCTTCCAATAGATCAGGACCGTCTGCCTGCTTTCTCTGTTCCATCTTCTCCTGTGCCCCCAGGCATTCTTCCTCTTGCCCTTCTCCTCCGTCCACGCATGCCCTCCTCTTCCTGCTCCTTATCACAACCCCGACCGACCGCGTTCGTAATCTCGTGTCCACATAACCTTAGACGGTCACTCGACGAGAGAGAGGGAAGAGGGGAGAGGGTGTAAGGGGTAAAGGGAGAGCGAGGGATGGAGAGAAGAAGAAGAACGGACAGTTTGCCGAAGGAACGAACGAGGCGACAGCCAGGTCAACGGGCAACATACAAACAGGGGAGGAAGAGGGGTTGGGGGAGGACTGGAGGAGGGAGAGGGAATAAGAGGGAGGGAGAGATGATCAGAGAGACGTTTTCCGTTTACGAGCCGTGATGGCCGAGAGGTTATGATGGCTGTTGGCAAGGACGACGAAGGAGAGGAGGAACGGGGAAAGGCAGAACGAGCACGCCCAAAGGCGTAACGTATCCTCCTCCATAACTATATTAGATCATTCCATTCGGGTCTTTTTGACCAATATGTTTCGCTGTTTTTTTTATAAATGATGTACGAAATGTACACGTCAAAAAGACCCGAATGGAATGCTCTACATACCTCTAAGGGTATGGCCAGTAGACCACCGGCGTATCCCACAGCATTCCAAGCGTTCCAATAGCGAATAGGGCCGGTGAACGAAAAATTATGAATTTCAAAACTTAAGTTCGCCTCTCTGAATTCTAACTCCTCCGAAGATTTGGTGTAGATTGGATTAGCCAGTCTTGAAAAAATTCAAAAAAAAACGTGATCAATTCGCTATTAGATACATTCTTCACCGGGCGGAATGCTGTGATCCACAGCCCTAGGCTACCTACAGCAGCCCTGGGGGCGATAGGAGCAGACTTGCGGATCGTAAAGCTAGGTGGAGACCTCCCCGTATATCGGGATGGGTGATAAAACTCGAGTCGAGTCATTTTCTCGACAATGTGTTTCATTACTTTCGGTGTGCGAAACATAATCATTGTACCGATTCATCTGTACAACTCTAGGATAAAACACACTACGAGAGTGGGTGACCGAGACCGGCGACAGAGTGTGATCGATCACGCACGTTGCGCAAGGAAGGTCGATCGGGACAAGGGCTCGGAGTTGGAAAGGGGTGGAGGGGGCGATGTACGAGGGGATAGTGAGATGCTAGACATCTACAGACCACCACAACAGGCGCTTCAAGCCTGTAGGACAGTAACCAATCACGAACACTGTTCGCATACACTGGCTAGTGTTGTCCTAATATTATAACAGGCACCATTACATAATTATGGAAATTCTAAAGCTGCCATCCTAACAAGTGTTTTTTCACTAGCATTCCCTAGTGCAGTCCTAACGTCCGATCGGACAATCACGCCCATGTATGACTGTTCGCCATTGTTCGGCATCGCCTCGAGCCTCTCCAATGCCCTATAGCGGATACACTCATCCTTAGTTTGCTTGGCCAATACATATTTACTACAGTAATAATACACGATATTTAGTTCGAACCATCGGCAAGCCTTGCTCTACCGTCAGACACTGCATGAAGTTGTATCTCGTTAAATATCCACTTTTCCATCCTATCAGTCCCTCACTATCCCCCAACAGTCTTCTCCCCCTCAGGCCCTCTTCCCTCTTCATTCCTTATCCCGCACAGTATCCGCGCTAATCCCGATTCTCTCCTCCTCCTCCTCTCGGTCGTCTCGCCATCTGCCCGGCTGTTCGTCTACCGCACTGTTGCTTCTCCCCTTCCCTCTGCCTCCCCTTTACCTCCCTCTCCCCAACCTCCTCCCTCTGTCACTCTCGGCCTCTCCCCCAGGGACAGGCAGACCCCCCCCTATTCAGTCCTTTTTCCTGCCGGGTCAACGCATTACAGTCGGGCCTCCTGTTGCATAGGGCTTTGTGGCATTCTCGAGGGGACGAGGGAGATTGTAGAGAGGGGGGAGAGGGGAGAGGGAGATGGTGAGAGGGCGACCAGGTCATCTCGGGTCATCGAGGGGCGGAGGAAGAGGGAACGGCGAGAGGGAAGAGAAGAGAAGAGAAGAGAAGAGGGAGAGGGGACAGTTGTGATGGCATCCTCACGGGGACACACACTCACACTCACAGGGCAGCCATTTGGTGAACGAGCCCCGGTGGTCTCTTCCCTCTGTCCGGCAGAGTTGGGCTGAGGAACGGCGAGGCGCGTAGATCTTCGCTGTTGACTTGTTCTCTATGCAGCTGCTGATCCTGATATTCCACCTTACGCTTTTTCATCTTGAACTTTGTGGCTGTTCGTTTGTTCGTGTTGACGTATTGCTCTCGAATGCGTTCCTCACACCTCCGATTATTGCCTACTCCTTCCCTCCTCCCTACCGTATCCCTTCTCTCCTCTACGCACGCAATGCTTCCTCACCCTAAGCCTGCCATCATTCCGCATGCCGTTACTCGGCTGTTTCCCTCGTCTCTCCCTCCTTCTGATCCTCCCTGTCCATCTCTTCGCTCGCTCCTCAGCCGTCTTATCCCCGCTCTCCCTCCATCTTCCTTGTAGCCCCCGATCCGTCTCATTTCGACGCAATCCCCGGAGCTACTCATCTCCGCCCCGTGACGTTAACCGTGTACTACAGTTACGCGTCTCTGAACCCGCCCCAGTCTCAATACAGACTGCATATAAGGCCTGTCCCCTCCCCTTCCATCTCGGCCCTCCCCCTTTACTGCCAGCTTACAGTGCATCATAAAGCAACGCGCCGTCTGGCGGTTCTTTAACCCTTCTCTCTCTCTTCAGCCCTACAGTATACTGTCAGCAGGTGGTGGCTCGAGCCGCTATCATTAGACAGTAGGCTTAATGATGATAGACTGTCCCCCTGTCCTTTCCTAGTTATAGAGTTATCTGCCTAAGTGTTTGGTTTAAGTATGTAATCTCTGTATGTGTTGACGGCGCCGACGTCACTTTGCGCTTTTTCGTCTTCCGCTCCGTTCTCCTCCTTGCTTCTTCATCGTCCCGATTGTATTCTCCGCAATAGTGCCCGTATTGTCTCGTTAGTTGACTCTGATTTCATCGGAGCTTCTTCAATGTTCACCATTAGCCTGGGCGTATTGTGAGCCCATCCATAGGAGGGAGTAGATTGCCAGCATTTGCATGTTCTCCCCTCTCTTACTCGCCTCTTACTTTCTCGTTCGAGTTATCCTATTCTCACACCTACAGGAGGGAGTCACCGAGTCGATGATGAGCATGTCCGCGTGTTCGCCCTCGTCGTCCACCTCGGAGGCCTCCCCGCCCCTTCCGCCCTCCTCCAACTCCTCGTCCGCCTTCTCCGCCTTCCAACCCTTCCTGATGCAGCAGCAACTGCTGGCCATGCTCCAGGCACAGGTACCGTTCTGTCCGTATAGCGGGTGAAGACGTTTTGAGCCTTCAAACGGATCTTCGTCAGGCGTAGATATAAATCGGTAGGTAGTGATGACAATCGCGAGTATCCGTGGAAACCGCCGTTTCATTCTTGAACCAGCGAAGACGATAGAATCCCGAACATCCGAGAAATCGCTATTTCAACAAATCTGTCATTTCGTCCACAGTGACATATGCCTGACGTGTCCCGGAGTATGTCCCTAATATCGCCCTTGCAGCTCCAGTCCTCCCTTCCCATCCCGTCAGCGACGCTCTCGGAGAAGGTCGACGTTGACGACGTGCACATGCAGACCAAGGTAAGGCCGGCGAACGAATGGCCAACCCCGCACTTCAATTGCCGCTGGTAGCTACAAAATGAGCCTTTCCAAGTATCCCTTTCGTACCAAGCTCGATCGAGTCGCTTCATAGATAGCTCAATGTCCGAGTATTCTCTATGTATGGGGTGCTAGCTCCAGCTATCACACCTATCGTTTCTCCCCTCTCAGTTATCCGCCTCGCCCCCTCCTCTCACCGGCGGCACGTTGCTGACGCCGGCGTCATCCTGTCACCAGACACAGGTGAGGACTACGTCTCTCCCCTCGAGACCCGCCTAACGAGTCCGTGTCTAGCACTGACGGCTTGTGCGACGATTCCCCGGTGGCGACGGGAAATCATAAGATTAGACCGTAACCGCCACCTGACTACGCTATTCTTACATCTATATCAAGCCCGCTCCCTTTGATTCCCGTTCACCGCTAGTTGTAAAGTGTAAACCAAAAGCTGAGCTGAAACGGTGACTTGCGGGTCGGCTTACAATTAGTCAATGTTTTCCTCTTTCCCCTCCAACCGTCCGCCATTGTAGTCGCTTCTCATGCCGTCGTCGTTGCATCCTCCACCGTCTATGCTGTCTGCCGTCATCAAAGAGGAGATGTGAGTCAGATAGAGGGGAAGAAGGGGGAAGAGGAAGAAGGTGGAAGAATGAAGAGCGACGAAGGGTCGGGCCGGTCAAAGGCAGAGCATAAAGACCTTTTCCCCCTTTTGCAGTACCCGCCTGCCGTCCGAGTCACCCTCTTCGACTGTGAGCAGTCCGAGGAAACGGGCGGCCGAGCTGGACAAGTCGTCGGTCAGTGTGGTAGACTTGGAAGGCCAAGCAATTGAAACACGTTCTCAGACCGAGAGATTGAAGTATACAGGAAAGAAGGAAGAGACGCAGGCGATAAATACGCAAATCACACTTGGTTTCCAAAGCCTATTCAGTGGGAGTTGTCGCCCTCTATCGCTTACTAGCGATGCGTTGATCAAGATATGATAAAAAGCAGAGGAGAGCGAACTTTAGAACACTGTAGCATGCCTAGGCATACGCTCCAGTGCCTCGTATGGTCAGGCCACGCACAATATATAGAGCACTGTCCCTTCCTCTTTGTTTGCTCAAGAACCGTGCAGAAGAAGAACGCATGGCTAGCGTGCCCTTAGTCACGGCACTAAAGCAACGTGTTCTCTCCGCTGACCCCTTCCTTGATAGGAAATGGCAAGAGATACGCCAGGGCGCGTTCTCTCGTGAAACAACTATCAACGCTTCTCTAGGGCCACAGCATTCTGACCCAAAGGGGAAGTGTCTAATAGTGAATTGGCAACTAATTTTGAATTTACTCCATTACGGCTCAATGCATCTTCACCAAGTTTTGGCAGCTCTTTGGATTGATTGGGAAGAGCTTAAGCTTTTTAAATTGGCGAAATTCGGATCATTATTATGACCGCAGTGACGATAGATCACAGCGGGAACCGCCATTCGTCGAATGCTTGGAATGCTGTCGGGCATTTTCCGAAAGAGTCAATGACAGCTATAACCTTAGTAATGGAATCAGCCAAGACCCGCCATTAAGGAGGAGTACCTGGAGCGTCGGCGCAAGAACAACGACTCAGCACGCCGGTCTCGTGAGGTCCGCCGACTGCGGGAACAGTCCAATCGCGAGCGGATGCAGGTGAATAGTATTGACGAAAAAGTTCCGTCAGCAAACACCATTCCAACTTTGTCTGCACTCTCTTCATACCCCTCCGTTCTTTCGGCGGAATTAGCCTCGTCATGAGAAGATGCTCAGACAGAAGCGGCTCATTCCCCCCCCCCCCTCCTCCAAAGGGCGGTAGCCCCCTTCACCTGTAGCCCTGTAGTGCCCGCTCGTTCACGTATGGGGCACTGCAGACAGCTGTCGCGTCAATTAGACTTAAGCAGGGTCCCGGCGAGAGACTTGGGCCTTTTGTACATGGACATGTGGGCACACCCACACACACACACGTCTTAGTAGTAGCCTTTCGACCACTAACCATAAGTCTAGCCACGGCCAGAATCGCCTAATACAGCCTTCGAATAATGCCTACTGACTTTACTCCCATAGTTGTGGTTAGTAAGATGGTTGCCTGCCCAGTGAAACACTGTAAATTTTGTTAGGCCAAGACAATCGCACGTATGGTCTTCGTTCGCCCGTATGACGGTGCTCCTTGAAGGTGCTCGAAGTGGAGAACGGACAGCTCCGGCAGCAGATGGCCTCGCTGCGCATGGAACTCTCCCAACTGCAGCTTCTGCTCCTCTCGGCCGGAGGCATCATTCCCGCCGCTGCTTCACAGGTAGTTGAGCTAAAGGAGGTTGGCAAATACATAAGTTAGGGTCAGTTCTAAAGTACAAAAATCATGAACAAATGTGAAATGGACACGAACCGATAGTGGAGCCCTTCGGCAGTAACAGGGGCATCGCCAGGATGTTACGCATAAAATCTCCTCTCTTGCAAGCAAAGACACTGGCATTAAAGACGTGAAAGTCAAGAAATAGCTCAATGAAATGAGGACAACATTGCAGGCCAACTCGGACAGCTCGACCTCGCCGACCTCTGACTAACCGTGTACATACTTTCGTTCGCCTCTCGTCTCTCCTTCCCCTCCCCATATTACATCCTAAAGTCGCACCCCTCTAGCGTTTCATAGTATTAGCACACGACCGTAATAGCAAGACCGTGCTTTTCGTTTTCCTATTTATTCTCTTGTTGTGCAGATGAGTCGATCATGTTTCTTACATAATATAACCGCGTATCAACTAATCAATCATATTGACGAAAGCGACTCGTCTGCACAGACAGCTCTCATTTACTCTGCAGTCATTCGAAAGCTTTTAAACCCCCTCCCCCCTCTACCATCTCCTACTGTGCACGAGTACACTTCCACCCTTTTCCTCTCAATCCACCATCTCAGTTCAGTTCAGTTCAATTCACCGAGAATTCGACTACCTTTTCCTCCCTTTTGATGATCACAACTGACATTACTTTATTGCCTTTTCCTTAGTATTACTGACCGAAGCGCTTCTCTCGACTACTACCAATGCAGCTTTAAATAGATTGTAGTTCGGCAAAAAGTGGAAAGAGAAGTGTTTCCTTTGCCTTATTAGTCCGTACCGCAACGACGTGCACACACACCTCCATAGTCTGGTATACATAGAATGACAAATGCAACAAAAACATATGTTGCTCCTTCCTTCGAGTTGTTCTTTCGTGATAAAGTTCGCATTTCGATTAATCGTTTATCGTTCGCGTGACCAGTTATGAGCAGGTTTTTTGGCAATAGTAGAGGAGGAAGTACACGTATAGTTCAACATTAAAGTGATTCGAGGAATGGGTCGTCGAGGCTACCTACTGTCGCTTTCATGATTATGTCTAGCTTCAGGATAAGCATGCCGCGTACGATTGGCTATCAATTTGATCGTAAACATGCATATTAAAACACTCGTTTGATGCAATTCTACTCTACACCGCACTAGTGTATATATCGAAACTGGGCCTGAATTACGGCTATCATTCCCGAGTATATTTCTATTCGGCTCTCACCGCACCTCTGGGTTCTCTTCAGGCAGAATGTAACCAATGAAAAAAAAGCGAACCCAACTGCACACATAATGCCGATAACAACAAGATATGTCGAGTATTCGCGCCTATGGTTAGTTTATGCTCAACCCGTACCGATCTCACGATTCCTATCATACCGTAATCCTAAGCAGGCGATCGTACGGTGGGTCACGGTCGTTACAAGGAGGCGAGAACTCGCGAGAACGAGACGAAGACGCTGATGGCCGTTTGGATGATGCCAAGGAAGGCACAGTGCCAGGGCGAGACGAACTGACTGCCGCCTAGAGTGCAAAAAAATTTAATAAATATATTTGCCTGTTCTTCATCTCTTCTTCTCTTCATTCTTTACTTCTTTAATAGAGTTCTGTGATATTCTCATACCGCCTGCACATCAAATCATTTTGGAGGGTACGGTAGACGAACAGGTACCCCCCTCGCTAACGCTCAATAGTCAGCGTATTACATTTTTAGTTGGAAAATTACGGAGAAAGTTTTGGAATTACGGAGACGGAGAAAGTACGGCCCAAGCGATACCGTACCCGCGTGTAGTGCAAAGGCCAGAGCGGCCGATGATATCGCACCGAGCGTGGCGGGACCGAGTATGCACATTACTGTAAATACCACGTGATACGGGGGGGGCATACAAGGGCTAGGTTTGTTCTACTATTTGTGATAGGGGTTCCCTCTATATAACTATTGGGGTTTGAAAACCATGCGCGATTCGCGTATTTATCGCCTGACTCTCTTCATTCTTACATGCTCCTCCTCACTCTCTCGGTCTGCTAATGAAATTAAAAGGTTTGGTTTTCAAACCCTAAGAACTATAATAGTACAAAAGCAAACGCGGCCATCCTTCCAAGTGCTTTGCACTATCATTTTTTGATTCCAACACCCATCATAATACTTTTTTTTTCCAGCTTCCCCTCTCATTCTGCCACCCCGCACCCCCCCCCCCCAACTCACACAATATGGGTGCGGCAACGAAGATGCCGTACGGGTGATTGCGCAGCTTGACCAGCGCGACTACCGTAGCCACGACGTGTACCGTAATGTAGGTGACCGCCATCCAGACGAGTATCGCCAACTGAAACGCGAGAGGGTTACTGTAGGGTAACTATAGGAGCAGCCATGGCGCGCTACAATCTACATTCCCGCATTCAAAAAGCTATTTAAAAGATTACAAGATATACGTCTTTTTTAAAAGTCTTTTTAAAGGGTCATATTTTAATATAAAAAAAGAAGTTTCTGTCTCTCGGTCTCAACTTCTCCGATCTATACTAGAGCGCGACTACCGAATACATTAACATTCTCTTCATATCTCATTCTCTTACTTTTTCTCCGCTCTCTCGGCGTGCCTGATCGCATTATCTCATTCGATAGTCGCACTCTAATTTATACCCCCATCACGACTCACAAAGAGCTCCCAAAAGTCCTGCATGTACTTTCCGTCCAGCCGCAGCACTCCGCCCAGCGTAAACTCGACCGTAGTCTTGTTGTCCTGAACCTCACCTCTCGAACGTGTTGTCAATTCAATTCATTTAGGGGTTAAGCTTATCAGGCCTCTATATCAGGGCACGCCATATACAGAGCATGAACACTGAAGTATAATATTATATCCGGGAAAATCATCGGAAAGTCTCCAATACCGTACCTGTACGGGAAAGAACGAGTAGTGATCCCGGCCCACGACGGCTGGTGCAGTTGTTGTTGAAGTAGTAGTGGCAGGGGAGGCACTTGTCGCATCCCTGCAATGCATGCAGTGTGCACTTTTACTCGTTAACTTTATGCATAATCTTTTGCAACATAATCGAGACAGTATCCAGCAAAGCTTACCGTGCATTCGCAAGGAGAAAGAAAACTAGAAAACTCGCTGTGCACGTTCGGTGTATTACCGCACTACGTTCTGCTTCTTCAAAGGGTAGATCATAATTGCAAAAGGACAGAGGGGAGGTGAGAGAGCATGGGAATTGGAGAGACGCAGACACAGTCGCAATTGGGCGTAATTGCGGAACGTAGTGCTACCGTAGCGTAGCGGCACGAATTTTAATACTTCCAGGAATGCGCATAAATGTTTTGCAACAGAATTCAAACAATTCTCCTACGGCTTACTCTCCAAACATGGTCCGATTCAGGCCGTCCGCGGCCGCAGTATTGTCCATCTCCGTCCTGGGCTATAATCCGGATTCCGGCTCTACCGTACCCCGCCCCTTCAGATACCGTAGCCAGAGAGAGCCAACTGTCGTCATCACTCACGCAACATTCTCCGATATACAGTCAAACGGGTTCATTTGGAATGCCGGGGGTAGAGTATATTTGGAGAAAGGAAGCAAAGGTTACGGGGGAAACAATGAAATCGTAAAAAAAGATGTATCAAATCTAAATGGTCAACATAGAAAGGTACTTGTAGAATGGTTGGAGTGGATGATCACAACATTGCAATGCGGGGGAATGAGTGGGAGAAAAAGAAAGAAGGTTTTAAAGGAGGTGGGAATAACCTAAATAACCGCGAAATTCAATGCTTATCGTGCACATAAGGGGGCTAACACATAGAGACTCGATTCCTACCGTATAATAGTTATTTGTGGAGAATGGGAAGCACATTGTTTCTGCAGCAATAATCAGAAAAAGCGTAGACCGGAAAAGGGATGGAGGTTGAAATGATAAAAGTATACTCGAGAACACAAGGAAAAGAGAACAGCGCACCGTATGCATGGCTATTAAAATGGGAGATGCATCGGCTTATTGAATTTGCCATCAAGTAAATTGATAATTGCAAGCTAAATCTAAATTCAGGTTCGAAAATCGCAGATCACGGGAAACTAGAACAAATTAAAGAGCAAATAACGATGACAGTGACCGTCACTAGGACGAAAGGGCTAGCTAGAATTGCACAAGAATACTCAAATTAACCAAAAAAGAGAGAGATATTCGGCTTACGTTGACTACCGATATCAAATGTTGCACATGGTGGGCTTAGAGTGTGCGACTACCGTAATCCTCCTCACTACTTGAAGGCAATCTGTACGGGAGCCACAAAGGCGGTGGCGAATACGGTAGAGAGGGCGTCGGAGGCGACGTCTCCGAACCAGGTGAAGGGCACTCCGAGATCCGCCAGGCCCACGTGAGCACGCTTCTGCAATAAAGCCATTTATATATTTATCTATCGATTCTGTTTTACGTGCGCGATCAAGCATATACAGATAATGCGTGATACGAAAAAAATGTGGAGATACTAGCTGAAGTTGGAACAGTTTTCCTGTTCTTGGTAGCAAACAAAAACGCAAAGTACATGCTTAGGGCCAATTTTAAGTATGTGCCATCTGTGCTTGTAACTGGTTGGTGCAAGAAATTAGTGGTTGTTTTAGGGTAATCCTAATACTACATAACGCGATTCACAGGATAAGTAAGGTGGGTTACTATTTAAAAAGGCTATTTTAAGTTTTCAAACCTTCGCAGATTCGGCCGCGCTCACCGCACCAAACAGCGCAGCGACGCTCGTCGGACCGATCACGGGCGTGATCTGAGATTACGGTAGGTTAAGAGTACGGTAGTAATAAGATAATAATAATAATTTATCGACGCACTGAATGCGTAATCTTGATGCGGGACATCACACCTACAAGTAGCCCAAATCGAGGAAAAATTCAAATGCATTCCCACAACCAAGCAACAGAGTAATGCGAGTAACACCGACCGAGTAGGAGAAGATCAAACCACAATGCGAACACGATCCAAACACAAACGGATTCTGCACTTGATGGAATATTTTAGGAAGGATCGAACATAATTAAACTTCATAAGAAATGCGACAGACTGCGCTAACTTAGCAGTAAATACCGCCACCATTATTACAAAATGCGAAAACCA
>LS892366.1:60822-74658 GCA_900490955.1 Micoletzkya japonica
GTTCAGATCAGCAAAAAGAAGTGCATTGGCCGCAAGCGAATGACCACATTGACACATCATAAGCTCAATCAAATCCCAAACGGCAGCACCACTATTGAAAAACCTGCACAAGGACGAGCACAGCAATGAAGTGGGATTACGAAGGTAGGGCTACTTGAGTGTGATTAGGGGGTAAGGTGGATAAGAAAGGATAGGGAAATGCGTTATAGAATGGTACTGTAGATGCGTTATAGAATGGTACTGTAAGCTATGAACTAATCAGAGTAGCAAAACGTACATTGGGGCTGGTCGTCTGCTTTCTCAGCTGTTCCAGGACACTCGTTGACAGCGCTGAGACCATGAGAGCGTATACCTGCACATCAGAACTTGTTCAGATGAATATCTCAAAACAAGAGCTACAGTACTGATGCATCGTCAAGATTTCGTCAACGATGCCTTACTGGCACATATAATAGTCTGCACATCAAACACTACTACTCAAATATCTTTCCCGCCAGTGGGTCCCGCCACGAAAGCACTACCGTAACCCACCCTCTCCTGTTCCGGAACGTGTGCGCACACGTGGTCGAGGCAGATGACCTGGGCCTTGGACTGGTCCGCGATCCATCTTAACATTGAGCCAATCAACACTCGAACGAGCAGCCGATTGTAACAATTTCAGTTCAAAATATTCGTAGTAATCGCATGCAGTACAAGCAACCTGCCAATTTGTCATATTTTGCCAAATTTCGCACTCACCATTTGTTCCGTGTGAAAAGCAGAGTATGGGTAAAAGCACAATACATACCACAGAAATGTGTGAAGTATGATTTTTTTTCTTCAAAAGTGTGAGCTTTTATTCGCATTATTGCACCTCATCAACTCGGCGGATCGGCTCTTCTGCTGCATGGACGGGTCCAGGTCGACGATCATCTGCAAATTGTCGCTTGAATTTCGCGCCCTACCTACCGTATCCGTCCCTGAATCCCCCAGCTAACCTGCACATCACTCGGCAGATCTCGATCGCTGGCAATCAGCTCGACCAGCGGGACGGCCTTCTCCATAACAGCCCCGTAGAGCGACACGCGACAACCTCAACAACGAACGTTTTATTATTATTATTATTGACGAAAAAGTTCCGTCAGTAAACGCTCATTCCTACCTTTCCTGCGCTCTTTTCATCATACACGGGCCGGTATGGCCAATCATCTTTGCAGGCGGCCTTACATAATTAGAGAAAATCAAAGGCAGCCATCATCCTTATAAGCGTTTTACACTATGATTTTGTGGTGCAGGGACCAATTCTACGTCCGATCGGGGACAACCACGCCCATGTACGCTTCTCATACCTCTCTACTCTCTCGTCACAACTGTACGAATGAGGCTACCGACGGAACAACATTTCGCATTTTGCTGTTGCTTTTATTTCAAATATGGTGGGAAGCTCGCAAAGATAATGATAAGGCATAGATATAGCTTATCTCTACAAGACCCCCCCCCCCACCCCCTTCTCCCACCCCACCCCCACCCCCCCTTCTCCCCACAGATTCCCTCACCTCGCGCACTCAACTGCATCAGGATCCGCTCCAATAATGTTTTGGTGGTCGTATCCGCGCACAGCAGAGCCACCCGCTCCACGAGCATGTCCAGACTGCAAGGGAGACTGGCACATGAGGAATAGTGCATGCTTTATTAGCACGAACCTACCCGAAATGCAATCTACACAAGAACAAGTTAGCCCTAGGGCACCTCAATCAACCAAAATCGAATACAACTGAGGTTATATTCGTCATGAATATCATTCAGAAACGAAGACATGCAGGAAAGTTTATGAAGCCCACCTGGCGATCACGTGGAAGATCCACTGAAGGACGCGGTCGGCCAGGATGATCGAGTAGGTCTCCTCTCCGAGGAACGAGCGCGTCTCCTGCACCACGTACGATTACAACCTACATCTATAACTGTGGGACAGTACTTCCCTTTAGAGAGCTGATACCGTAGTCAGATTTTTTCTCAATACGCGTCACGTACGCGCCGCGGTTCGCCATACGCTGTGCATTTTAGATGTTTTCATACGCGGGCAACTTCCTGGCAAGATTTTGAGAAACGGGCAAACCAGTGTACGAAATCAAGCCGACCAATTGAAATTTTGTGAAAAATATTGGCCTAGCAAAGGAAATTTCCGAAGAAATTTGGGCCCGTACCACCCATACTTCGGGTCGGTGCCCACGTATGGATGTTTTTCGCACGTTGATTTAAACGGTCGTGTGCACGGCAAGCCCGCATTGTTGGCAACGTTTCCGACAACTTACTTTAGCTTGGCGCCTACCAATGAACGCGTTCAAAGTGCGCAAAAGCTGCTAACCGGCGCAATTCAGGCATAGATCAAATAGTGGTGAATTTCAAAGTGTCTTGATTTCGTACCGAGAAACAGACAAAAGTGCCTTGATTCACACTAATTAGCTGGAAATCCGGCATAATTTGGTATAAAATTGTAAATTTTGAGGCCAACGTGTGATTCTCAAAATTTTCACAGCGAAATGTGCAGTGGTTACGTCGTTTCCGACGTACTATTTGATCGATGAATAACACAACAATAATAATAAATAATAATAAATATTATTGACGAAAAAGTTCCGTCAGTCAACTCATTCCTACTTTGTCTGCAGTCTCTTAATACCGCTTCGCTCTCTCGTCGGAAGTAGGAATGACACGACGGACGGAACATTTTCCTCAACCATAATAATAATAATAAATAAACGTGTCTCTCCCAACCTTAGCCAGTCTCGCCTTCTCCTTCTCATCCAACACCGGCAGCCGCAGGCCGTCCGCCGTGTCCGCAAACTGCGTCACGACCAGCCGCCGCGCGACCGACGACGCGGACGACGCGCGTGGCGGATGCGTCGCGCGTGCGTCGCGTGACGCCTTCTGCAAGTGACGTCATCAGCGCCATCTAGCGCTATAGCTTTACACTACCTAGCTATAATAACCCCTTAAAGCGTCAATGCAAAACGAGAACAGTACTCTGCCATAGTCAATAGCCCATATTTAATTTTGATATTTAAGAATAATCATAGCTATCTCGAACCCGTGCACTGAGCGTCTTATTCGCCCGGTTCTCCTCCTCCTCCGTCTCCTCCAGTCCCATCTCACTCTCGTACTCGGAATACGCGTGCTTCGAGATGATGTTCGTCCACGAAGTGCACCTGCACACGAAGCATTGCAATGAAAAATTTGGAGTCAAGAGCCCTCCGAAATTTGTGAATATCGTAACGCTATCGAACACGGAACAGAGTAAGAAAACGTTACTCTATTCGTAAGCTTTCCTATCTAGGTCTACAAACAACCTACAGTCCATGAATCCATGCCCCGTACTCTTTCCATTCAAAGTTTCAAGGTACCTGCTCGGGTCCTCGATGATGTTCTCGTAGTGCGCGTAGTTGACGCTCATCTTCGGCACCTCGACCGTCTCGTAGTATTCGTCGTCCGCATCCTGCACTCGGCGCACCATTTTTTTTAGGAAAAGTAAGAAAAGCTTCACCATTGCTTATTTTACTACTCTTCCAGTTTCAGTCATTCATTCATTTAGCTAGATATTTTGACAGTTTGAAAGAGACACACGGTTAAAAGGACAAAAAAATTGAAAGTGATGCTAACAAGTAAGTAAGCTGTCTGACCTCCTTGTTGAACAGTTTGAGGTTCTCCTCAAAGTCAAAGTCGGACTCGAGCATGTCCAGGTCGAGCGGCTGGTTGAGGTCCGAGAACTTGCCCGTCCGCCGTCCCCGCATCGCGTCCACCTTCGGTATGCCAGATGGACCTGAAAACGGGAATTTGAGGAAGTTTCAAACTACCAACCAATATAATGAAGTGCTAAATGCATATGAAAAATTTTTGCACCATAGATATGAATAAAAGAGAGCTTTTTACGGATAACTCATGTTCACGGTAAGACTCGAATTAGTCATCGTGTTAACGTAGAAGCTCAAAACATATTCGCCTTTCCCGATTTCAGTTCACGATAGTCCCTCCTCCTACCGTAATCCCCCCTCAACCTACCAGCATTCCGTCGCATCTTCGCGCTGTAGCGCATCGTTCGCGTCACGAGCGTAGTCGGCTGGGCCACCTGCAACTACTGCTTATCAACCACGACCGGGAAAAGGTCCGGGAAATACAACTGCGACGCATTTCCCGGCTCCGGCCTAACCTGCGGCTCGTACTTCCGGAATATCGGCGTAGGCGCAATTCCGAGCGTCTCGTCATTGTCGTCACTGAGAGGAGCAAGACTCTATAGCTAAACAAGAAACTGGGAAGAATAGGAGGGAAACGTGCAGGCACAGTCAGGCGAAGGAGCGAGAGCGAATATAGAATATCAGACAGCAGATTATGCATATTTGCACCTTTCCCTGCCATCTTACCATCGCTACGAAACAGCACAAGTCTGATCACGTATACGCGGAAGTGAAATTATTCTTGGCATGTTGCTTTCGGCCAAGATTACATGGTGACGTCTTACTTCACCGGATCTTATATCTCTGACAATCCACGTCTATCGCTAACCAAGTAGGCGAACTGCGGGCCGAACTGCGGGCCGAACTGCACGTGGCTCCATCGGCCGTATTGCGCCGGGTGCGGCGCTTCGCCGTGGATACGGTAGTGGCAGTCGGGTGGGTCGAGCGGATGAGCGAGGAGATGACCGAGATGTCCGAGGGAACCGTCGTGCTGCCGCACTCTGTACCATATCCGATTACTTTCGGCCTATTGGCTCACCAGGATGGCTTTTATAATAGAACGTTAGTGGAAAAGAGTGAACAAGCAAAACGTAGATTTCAACTCACTCGTGATCTTCCCCATAGAGACGATAGCCGGATCGATAAACTCCTGGTCCGCCTCTCGCTTGGGCGATTTCAGGGCCGCATATTGGGGCTTGTTAGGCTGCTTCTGAATGTCGTCATTCATTCATTCATTCAATATATCGACACATTTTTGGTTTACTTAGCCCGAAAAAAGAATGCAAACATGCACTTGAGCATTGGGCAGTCGTCGGTTACATTGCGCATAACGGTACGCCGAAGAGGTCTGCCTATTTGCAGTTCTGATGCCTCGTACCTCGGATGTCGTGCTGCTGCTCTTCACCTGCATGGAGACGGGAGTGGAAGAGTTGGAGAACTGCAAGAAGAAGCGGCTTACTACTATATTAGCTTACTAATAGTAATCATATTACGTCACTAAGAGAAATAAAAAAACCATACATAAGCAGCATCTACATGAAGCATACTAAAGGGGCATTAGAGGGATCAAGCAATCTAGTCAGGTTATTTAGCTGCATCAAATACTTTCGAATCTTTTGCAGAAAGCTAACCAACCACGAAAGCTGCAACCCTGTCTAAGATTTCGACAAATGATTGCAGACCAAATCAGCAATGGTTGTTCTAGTCTGCATATTTTCATTCTTCTCAGTTATCTATTATAAAGATACATACTTTCCTGACCCAATAGTAATTTGCCAGGCAGTAGATAAGACCAAAGTAAAATCTCACCTCGCCAGCTGTTTTGAGCACCTTGAGTGCTTCGATCTCCGTGGCCAACAGTTCAATAACCTTGCCGAGCGGAACGCCATCTCTGAACATACGAAGTTTGATTTCAATAGCAGCTTTATCTCTAAAACTCTTACTAGGTTGATTTACCGTGTGTTTTTACGAATAAAAAAAGGCATAAAAACTCCGGAAACCAACAGCAAACGTACTTCATCGGACGATCCAGAGTAATGCTCTTCTTCTGCGGGTTTATGTCCAGTAGCCTTCCCTTAAACCAATTATAACCTCTCGATAGCCTTGTGAAAATCGAACTATTGCTTTTAAAAGGGAACGAACGTCCGCGGACCAAATGAGAGAATTGTATGTTCGCACTCACACTGAAGTATCCTCGTTCTCCACAGTTCACGGAGATTATCGATCCGATCGAGGCTCGAACACTAAATGAAATAGCCACAACTCTCTCGAACAAAGGAAGCATTTACCAAAATCATGAAACTATCAAAACGTAATTATTCGAATAACAAAACGTACGTCTCATCCACTCCCAGTATCGGCATGGGCTGACACAGCGCCATTCCCCTTAATGAAGCAGGTTAATAAAAGAGGACAAAAAAACTGACAGAAAAGAAAACATAAAAAAATAAAATTCAAAGAAGAAGTTGCGACGGCGGAAGCCGGGAAATTCATGCGGCCGGGGAAAAGAACGTGTATGATTCAAACTCTTACAGTATGCCAGCTTACCATTATCTTTTGCTACTACCATGGGTAAGATTAATTTTAAAAAAATTTTTTTGAGAAAACAACATCGATATCAATAACGAACTGTAGATAGGTAGTACAAAAATTGTCAACGATAAGTCTCGTCTTGAGATCACTTTTCGTAACATTTTCTACACGTGAAGACAAATATTTCAAACTCTTCATCAATGTCTTTATTCACCGGTTATGGCGCGCTGGATCAGTATTTACAACGCACATCTTCTGAAACTTAGGCAACTTACAGAAGTGTACAATGAATCGGAATGTATCATAGAAGGCTTTCTGGCTAAAAGCTAAAATTTCTTACTAGCAATACAACACAACGCTTCATAGTGTTGAGCATAGGAATAAGGCTAGGAAAGTCAGCATTCCTTAGAGATCGGATCGAAGAGTACATGCTTCTCGTCAAGCTTGCCAAACTTGCTCCAGAACGTCACCTGACTCACGTGCTTTTGACCTGCAAATGTTTGCTTTGATACGCAACATTTTCTAACAAAAAAAAAGAAAAAAAAGCTAAACTCACTAGTTCTTTGATCGAATAGATGACACTGGAGGTAGGGTGGGGAGTAGATGTGCAGGGAAACTGCTGGTTCCGTATGCGAAGGGTTCTCCATTCGGTGAAGACCGATGCTGTCTGAACCGGGAATAAGATGAAATAAGTCATCACCATAGTTAATTCGGATGAAAATGAAAAATGAATGAATGAATGAATGAATGAATGAATGATAACTGTCTGGGTAACTGAAAAAACCAACAAGTCTTACCGTTGATGTAGGTAACTTCGTTCTCTCCGAAGGTCAGCTCTTCAATCTTCTCCAATGGATGGATTTCCTCGCTGTCCTTTTCGGGGAACTTGAACCTGAAAGAATTGAGTAAAATACCTATTACCGCGGTTATTAAATATTTAGTTGATGGATATTTCGTGCGGTATCTGCGTCTCTTCGCATAACTTCTCGGATCATTCTTGTAAGCATTTTGGTGATACGAGCATTTGTCCGACTTCATTCACGTATAGGTAGATACTTTACCTTGTCTCCATGAGTTCTCCCTGGAGCATCTTCACAAAGCAATGCGCGTCTGAGTGATCGTGGACGCTGAAGATTAGCTATACTTTTTAACGGATCGTCTTTTCCTTTTCTTAGATCCATGAATTCTAAGATACTTCAAGAAAATAAAGTTCCGTGCTTCACGTGATCACTGCCAAAACCGCGTTCTATGATACCATTTTCACTAGACTCTCGTCTGATCGCTCTATTTATGCGCTCCGCCAGATAAGTTTCTACGAAGAGAACAGCAAGCTATGACGGAGCTATTTATATTTGGCCTTGCAACTATTTTTATCTCTTGATCGAGTCTAAACGGTTAACCGTGTATATACATGGGTATCTATTTCCACTTACTTGGTGCACATTCCGGGACCCCAACAGAGAATGATCATGTTGTACCGTCCATTGCCAGTATCCACCAGATTTCTCGTGTAGCTGAAAATAAGACATACCTCAAAACCAAGAGTTCAACTTCGTCGAAATATCAAGTTCCAGTATCTCATTCGCCTGTATAGAACGCATGTTCTCCAGCACTGTTCTCACACCCTTATCGCAAACTGGTTAGGCCTTATCACTACTTCTCAGACAAAACGTGCACGATTAGGGGCTATAGTGTAGCTACAAATTGGTGAGAACAACGTGAGAAGTCTCAATGGTCGTTCTGGAGACAAGGAATATGATGTCACTCTGATCACGACTATTGCGATGGCATAGGCTATTATAATCATCAAGTCAGAGAATTAACAATAGCTTCCACGAAGGCAGATATTTCTAGGCATCTGTAGAATAAACCAAAAACAGCGTCACAAAAAACCCTTGCACCACCGTGTGAATGGTTTGGATATATTTTTTTGCATTCAAACTAGCTGTTCTCAATACGTGATTTGCCATATAAGACCCGTGGAACTAAAAAGTCAGAATGGTATCTTGGCACTGTAACAAAATGCCAAGATTCCATCTGGATTCTTGGCATTTTGTTACTGTGCCAAGATACCATTCTGACTTTTTAGTTTCACGGGTCTTATATTTTCCTCATGATCCACTTACTTTCTCTCGTCAAAGTGCGCGAACTTGGCCCAGTCCTTTCGCTTTGACTTGTAGCTCGAGAGCAGAAGTTCGACCTAGAGAACAGCATTCGTCCCGAAAAGTGCAATGTTATTTTTGGATCTACCTTCAGTAATCGGTGAACTGTACAGAAGATTTCAGTTTAGCGCAATCAGAGTGGACAATGATATGCGGAAATGTCCCGTCAGTTGCTGTCATTCCTATTTTCGACGAGATATAGCGGTAAGTATGAAGAGGGTGCGGGCGAAGTAGGAATGAGATTACTGACGGAACGTTCTCGTCAATAATACGAGCGTGAACCTCATCGACGTTGACGTTGTCCACGGAGAATATCCTCCGCATCTCCGTGATCAGGTCATCGAAGTTGGTAACGGCTGTCATCTCAAACCCAATTGTAGAGACATAGAGACATTTTGGATGGCAAACGATAGAAACCCCGAAAAAAACTGATTGATCGTAAAGGGCGATGTGCTATTTTCTGCCCCTAAATCATAAACATAACGAGACCTTTCACAACTCTAGAGATAACTCTACATACGCTCTAGCTAAATAAGTAGCTCCTAGGCGATGTGCTAAAAGTGATAAAAGTGAAGGTGTAAGGACGTTGTGGGAGGAGAGGGGGGGAAAAAGATTGAGAGAAGGAGAGAGAACTGTCTTAGCACACCTTTCACTGTGCACTGTACCTGCAGATCAATCAAATCACCCGATACTCTCCCCCCCCCCACTCCTTAGATATTTCCGTTCATCTCTAACAGAGAACAGCCTTGCTACACGAGGAGTTTGACGCCATTTCTAACCTAGCAATGCTCCTCGTGAAGGTAAGAACTACGCTCCCGTTATTTAAGTGCGCGGATAGTGTGATTCTCGTGTCCTTGACAGTGGTGAGATGCGATACTGACACGACCAAGATCTATCCATTTCGAGATTTCACCTGATCTAAGCCATATGCTTTTATAATACTTTCCGATTTGAGCAATTGGCCAGATTCTGAAGGCGCTGATCAGGTGCTAGTTACCATGTCCTATGAAAAATGCTCTCCTATGGAAAAAGAGCAGCAACGTTCTCTAGACAGCTATTTACAGTACCCCTTGAACAAGATCCGGAACACCCCGCGCAAACTGGAAAGATGACCGCAGCTATGTACAAGGCTGTGCGCTTCCTTTTTATAGATATATTCGCCCCCTCCAGACCCCGCCCACTGGCCAATCTGCACGAAAGCTCTAGCGTGGCTACAGTCTCTCAGTCGGCGAAACTCCGCCCACTCCGGGCAAGCTCCGCCCCCGAAGATGATGCAACGCAGTGGGGCACCGGTTTTCGCACAACACTTTAGAGCATGAAGGGGGGGGATAACAACGTGCGAGATGAGATCATCTCAATGAAGGGGTCGGAAATCAGTGGAACGTAGGTATTATTATCATTGACGAAAAAAAATTCCGTCAGTAAACGCTCATTCCTACTTGGTCCGAACTCTTTTCGTACCGCTTTGCTCTCTCGTCGGAAATAGCAATGAAGACAACTAGCGGAATCAACTATATCAGGCAAAAATGGTCACACAAAAGGTTTTCATCGTATGATGGACGATTTCCAATATTCAGTGCCGTCTCAGATTCTTCGTAGATTCGTTCTTCAAAGACGTGCGTGTGTTGTTCTCTCCATCGGGTAGTATCAGTGATGTAAAAATGAGTGACGCGATCCCGAAAAGGGTCGGAATCGCGTGTGTTTTATGATGAATCCACTGATAAGGGAAGGAGTGCGAAGATCAGGAAGAGGGAATAGTAGACTGTTGGTCAAATGGTGGAGGGTCCGTCTATTTATGGAGGGAACGGGAGAAAGGGAGTTTGACTTCCTGTGGAATAGCGAACAAAATGAGAAATGAAACAGAATTTCTGAACAATTCCCTTTCCGTTTTCGAAAGATCATGAAACTGAAAAAGTCGGAAAACATATTGGGAGACGGACATGGGAGACCCGCCCCGATTTGTAGAACAATCGTAAGCTTTTAAATACTATAGAAATTAGAGACCGAGAAATTGATGAACAGCACGAAATAATAAAGAGAGGCAGACGACACAAATCGCGCCGGGCTTTCCAACTAACGGGTAACTGACATTTATGGCTCGACTATTTATGGACGAAAGAGCGGAGAAGAATGAAGAGAAACAGAGATGGAGAGCATGCAAAGATATTCGTTTTTTTCGACTCTAGTGACTAGAATCTTGTTCCCCCCTCCCCCTCATTCGCCCCCTCTGCCCTCGTCCCACTCGGTTGGTTGGTTGTCCTCTTCTCACCTCCATGAAGCTCTCGTCCCTTCTCTCCGCCGCCCCTCGCTTCCTCATGTGCAGACCGACCTACTACGATGTCCGTGATCTTTCGGGCTCGGAAAATAATATGGATTATGCTTTAGGGGAGACAGTAAGGGATATAACACTGCCACACATTTGGTTCTTATATTATATGATCACATTACAAAATGCAAGTTAGCTTAGTTAGTTAGCTAGTTAGTTAGATTAGTTAGTTAGCTTAGCTTTACACCTTTTATCTGGGCTAACGGTGAAGGGGTATGCAAAGGAGGCGAGTGAATCAAACTTGATTACTGCTGCACGCTTGATTCTCACAATCACATTACAAACGGCAATTGAAAACTTGATTATCTAACAATAGATAATAGTTCAGGTTCGCTACTCGATCAATCCCTGGATGTCGCTCGAGTCCAAGATCAGTCCGCAGAAGGCGATGGACCAGTGGGAGAATCTGAGGTGATCTTTGGTCGTTGGTCTTTGATCTTTGATCTGTGAACATCAACGACTCAGAGAGGCCATCGTCGATGCCGGAGGCAAGGTGCAGATCATGGAGCCGGACGTGGGTGACCGTGAAGTAGACTGGATTACTGTACTTCGGGGGATACTGTAAAACCGTAAGGAAATGGTGATCCGGCTTTTAGGGAGGCGAGGAATTGCCGGATTTCGTCTTCGTCGCCAACGCGGCCGTAGTCCGCGGCAAGAAGGCCTTCCTGGCGACGTTCAGCCATCGGGTTGATCTTTGGTCTTTGATCTCGGAGATTGATCTTTGATCTTTGATCTTGAGGAACGGCAAGGCGAGACGGCGCTCAATCGCAAGTGGTTCCAAGCCAATGGCTACGAGGTCTTCGAGGACGAATTCAATGCCTTTGAGGGTACATATCTAGCGTTTAGACATCGATAAGCATCGATTATTATAGAATCTACTGCTATCCATGCTAAACTCCTACTACTACATAAGTAGGGTTGGGCTATGGATCGCTGAGTAATAATTAGAGTTCGACGGTTGATCGATCAGTACATCACAAAAATGCATGAGTGATCCGAGACAGGGAAGGACTGTGAAGAAACGAAGACAGAGAACTTTGATGACACGCTCATCGACCATCTGTCGAAGGATAACATCAATTATGATATTTTTAAATTTGTATTAAAATAACGAAAATATTATTTATCCATGCATTTATTCATCTCCCCTTTCCTCCAGGAGCGGGCGACGCACTCTTCGCCGGTCCCAACGGCCGCTTTCTCTTCTGCGGCGTCGGGCCGCGCTCCACCACCGCGCCCCTGCAGAAGGTTGATCCTTGATCTTTGAGCTTTGATCTTTGATCTATGATCTTTGAGGTGGCCCAGTCGCTGTCGACGCCCGACGACAAGATCACGGCGATCGCCTGTCGACTGGTCTCGCAAAGGTGAGGACGTTTGAACACAGAGAGAAGTTTCCGTAACTTTTTTTCGGAATAATTCCCGACCAGACGATGTAGAAATGAATTCCGTAAAAGGTTGAGGAATGGATTCCCGATGTATCGTCTGGTCCAGAATTATTTCAAAACAGTTACGGAAACGTGTAAGGCTTGAGCTGGGACAATTCCGCTCATTGTCAGTCTGCCGTACCCCTTCCCCCCACCGTACCCCTTACCGTACCTCCGTCCAGATTCTACCACATCGACGTCGCCTTCTGCCCGCTCTCCGACCGTCAGGCCCTCTGGCACCCGTCCGCCTTCGACGACGTCGCCCGCCACAACATGGCCAACCTGCTGCAGCTCATCGCGGTTCGATTTCAAACGAACAGCATATTTAGATATTACGAATAATCGAATAATGAACACAAAAACTCCAGGTAGAATTGAGGAAACGCGGCGCCAGTTCTTTCCTAGACACACAGAGCGGACGAAGAGAGCGCTGCCGATGTGGGAGCGGCATTTATTGACGGGAGCTCTTTCGTCAGTATGAAAGCTATCGGCAGGTCCCCGAATGCGAGGCGAACACGTTTGCGTGCAACGCGGTCGTGGTCAACGACACGGTCATCCTGAGCAGGAACAATCCGCAGACCGCGACGGTAAAGCTTATTGTTAGGCTACGTCACGTTCGGCGGCACAGAGCGAAAATTTGCCAAACAAATCCCTTGACACATTCTTTGTACATTCTCCCAGTACGCTGGAGTATGTATTCAGTGGATGCTATCCACTAGGTGCGTATGGCGGAGAAATGTTGCACAGAACTTTCCGTAGTATGTAGTTCCGAGAGTTGGGAAATTAGAAGAAAAAGTCGCTCCAATTCCAGCTGCTCAAGAGCAACGGGTTCCGGGTCCGGAAGGTGGACATGAGCGAGTTCCTAAAAGCAGGAGGATCGGCCAAGTGTTGTACCTTGAGATTGGAGTAGACTGGAGAGAGAGAGGAAGGACTGATCCCGTGACAGACCTACTTGGGAGGATAGGAATGATGAATAAAGAATGACGCGAAGTAGTGAGCGAGAAATGGCATCTGGGAACACAGATACAGATTCTGTATTACAGAAGTGTTGTAGTGTACGAATAATTATCGGCTAAAGTCAAATCTAGGTGTCCAAACGGAATATAAATGCACTTCATGTTCCATGGAATATAAGGGTCCGAAATGGAGAAAGAGGAATGAACATTGTTCTCCTTGAAACATTCATTTTTTCCTCGATGTTCCCAAAAATCATTCGGAACATCGGAATCGGTGTTCGAACATTTGTTCAAACCTCACTCTCTAGTCCGAAATCTGAGAGTTGAAATGACAGTAATTATCTTTGAACGAGACAGAGGGTCTGTCAATGATAGAACTAGAGCACTTCGTTCCTATCATTTTGGCGATTTCGCTTCGCCCACCACAGGATGGGTTCATTCTCAATTGATCGTAAAACCTTCCCACCAAAAAGACCCACATGGACGACTCTAAACACGCTATCCGATCAGCAATATTCCCCGTACCCCCCTAGTTGAGTGCAGAGATGCACCGCTAAAGGGACGACAAGACGCAAGAATAATGGACGAGGACACTATGCTAATGAAGCCAGGCCACCAGTATATAAGCGAGTGAAGATCCCCGTCCCCATGTCATTCTCAACCCCCGTCCGTCCCCTACCGGCTGTGATAAACTTGTCATAGCCTACTGTAATTCCATAAGCACACTGT
>LS892366.1:83447-98087 GCA_900490955.1 Micoletzkya japonica
CATCAGTTATGAATCATTCTCACGCACATAAACTCCTTGATCATCCTGAAGCTTGGCCCACACGTCCGGATGAGCGTCCCGTATGTGCTTGCGTATGTTCGAAGATCCGCTAACGATGGAATACTCGTTGTTGCAATGGGTACAGAGAAGATGCGTCTCCTTCCCCGGAATCTCCTTGTATTCCTGTCGTGCACTTGCCAAAAAAGCATTAAACCCCTCGAAATGAGAGAACTAGTTATAAAACGGACAATAACCACAAGAAAAAACGAAAAAAACGTGATAAATACAATGACCGTTTGCGATCTTGTAGTCTGAACGCATGCAAATTTACTTGTAGATACTGGATGCATGCAGTATAAGCAAATGCATCCAGTACAATCTGCATAGCCAATAAGGCGAAAAAAAAGCAAATCGGACGTTATCTTGCCGAGTAATGACCAGGATTCGATTCAGGACTCGATTGAATCGAGTCCTGAATCGAGTCCTCCATTCATTCCTCGCGAGGAATCGATTCCTCCCCCTCTCTCTCATTCGGACTCGATTGAGGAGCGGGAATCGGTTCAGGTTCGACGGCACTAGTGCAAACGCCATCCGATTGGCTCGATAGTCAAGCTTCAAGTGGCGTTGTTCGTTTCAGGAAACGGGACGACCGCATCTGCCGGGTCGACGACCGTATCGTGCACTGTTGGCATATGGACCGAGTGGGCGATCGAGTTTGAGTTCGTCGACTTCTACTTTACTTTTGTATCACTTACTCCTTCACGTATTCGTAGTAAATGAGAAAAGGAAAGAAAGATGACGTTTATTGCTTCCTTTCCCAACCCTAGTTCTGGGTTGCAGTTGCAACGCGGAGTGCGGTGCCTGCGGCACGGTGGTTCGCATACGGACCTGTACGACAGCTGCGGCCGACTGCCAGTGCGAGTACGTCAATCTACAGCCGTACCGATTTCATCATTTAACCCCCCCCCCCCGAGTTCAGTGATACAATTGACCAGACTTGATCTGATAACACCACGGGATTAACACGGGATAATGGCAACTGCATAGTTGACATAGTCTAGGAGCTTCCGTGGAGCGGCTATAGCCCGCAATTGAGGGGCGACTTCCGCGAGACGCACGCGTGCCACATCCACGCGTGCGGCTACCCGCGGGCCGCGTGCTGTCCGCCCTACGACCTCGTCTACACGAACCAGACCTTCGTCTGCGGTCCGCAGCCCGAGGTGCATACACAGAGTTTGACTACCCCATGTTTAGGGACACCACCATTTCATCAAATAACAGCATTATAAACCAAGCCGAAAACATCAAAAAGCGAAACTGTAGTTAAAATTAATAATTGCGATTCTGCAAATGGCCCCGTCGCTTTTTGATGTTGTAGAATGCTGATTTAAATCGGTCATCAACCTTGATCTACATGCGATTAGTGTTGATGAAATGGTTGTTTCCGCGTGTTTACGCGCAGACCCGTGCTTGTGCATTAGTTATAGCGGAATAAACGGCGATCCGTCAGTATCTTCCGTTCCAAAATGAGTCTAATTCTCTCATTTTTGCACACTCTCTCCCCTTATATTCGGAATGATTTTCCGACGGATCTGTTTAATCCACTATACCTGCAGTCGAGGCTTATCACCAAAGCAGAAGCTCTTGATCACGCGGACACGACTGACAATGACGTATCCATTCCAGTTCACAGGAATCTTTCCATTGAGGCTGTGATGGAAGAGTTCCTCAAGGAACTCGCCGCCCGTTCGTCAACCTCCCCACACACTACCATTCCCATCGTTGCCACTCGCCCGCATCGGACATCTCCCAGCGAACCAGGGAGGTTCTAGGCTGGCATAGACCAATGATTGAACACAAAAGGCGTTCATAACCCTGCTTATGATAAGCAGATTCTGACGGCAATAGTCAGTATTAGGGTTTGAAAACCAGACCGAGAGAGTGATGAGAATGAAAGAATGAAGAGAGTCAGACGATAAATACGTTAATCGCGCTTGGTTTTCAAACCCTAGTCAGTATTATACCACCATTGCAGATCCTGATACGGGTGCACCGGGCACAGGCAGCACTGGTACAGGTATTTACCTACAGAATACGCTTTCAAGCAGATAATGTGGGACACGAATCACTATCACTTGCATGAAGCACCACTCGCGTACGTAGTGAGTACCGTATGCTCGCAGGTCCCACCGGAACCCCCCGGACTGAGGATACTAGCAAGCCGGGAACCGGAGAACCAAACACCGGAGAGCCGGGAAGTACAGCATCCGCCGGACCGGAGTCGACTGGCGCACGCCGAACCGCGGGTCCGACCGGAGAGCCGTCTCCCACTGACTCCCCCGATGAGGGCGGAACCACTGGTTAGACCTCGAGAGTACTTTACGTAGCAGTTAGAACTTGCTTAGAATAAGCAGACCTTTCTGTTGGTTTTATGTACGCGGCATACAGCTGTAGTATCGATGAAGTAGTGTATTTGATGAGCTTTTTGTATTATCTCATGTCAGGCTCCGGCCCCGAGGCTGCAACTGTTCCCGAAGGCGGCGAACCTCCCGAAGAGCCAACGGTGCCCACTCGCCGATTTCCCTGGTTCTCGCCACAGTCCCAACCTTCGCTTCTCCAATACCTTCACAATGTTATCTTCTAAACCCGGTATATCTGTGCTGACTGGTTCACCACTATTAAGTTTTTGCTCGTGTTTATGTATTGTTTGATTTGTTATTCATACAAGTATTCCTTGTAGTTCCAGTATTTTCTTAACATTTCTATTCAAAACACTATCGACAGAACAACATAGATAAATATGAGAACATATGTCACGGGTGGATCGGAAAGATGGAGAAAAGGAGGGAGCCGCATGATTCACAAGGGTGAAATGGGTTTGACAGGAAGGGAACGGAAAGCAACACGATATGAGAAAATAGAGAAACCGAAAATCCACGGATTCAGTTTCATTCTTTGATGAAAAAAAGAATATTGAGATTCATGACCTGAATCCGCCAACTTTCGCCAACGAGCACAAAATAAGAGCACAGTTGTGCAATAATGTTTATAAAAAGGTTCTCGATACTGTGAAAATCTCGATCAATGCTTCCTGATACCTTTCACATCCTTCAACAATAAAAACAACAACAACGGAATACATTTCTCGCCGCACTATTAATGTCTAATAATAAGATAGTCGAGTTCAAAAGCAAATTTATGATCCACAAGCAATCCTAGTTACCTACCGTAGCCTGGCAGCATTGATTACCGTAATCAGGAAGTCGGTACGGGATCCTGGATCTTGATTCCGGCCAGAACGTAGCCGCCGACCACCGATTGGGACATGAGAGGATGAGTACGGTCGGGCAGGACCTGAAAAGCAATCGTGCCTTCTAAACCCTCATAATTTTGTTATAGAAAAGACGCATTCTTCTTCAGTTATCACCAGAACTACGATAGATATGCGACCGATCAATCAATAATCACGATATAATACCGTACCTGATGTACCCTGTACATCTGATCGGAGAAGTTTATGTGTATCGTACCGGCGGCCCGCAACCATTGCTGCGCGCGAATGCAGTGCTGTAATGTTGTATTACATTGTCCAATCCGTATTTCCTTTTCCATATTCTCCTCACATAGTTTTCTTTGTATATTGCATGATAACGTATTATTAAAGTAGACTGTGCACCTTAGATCAATTCCAGCAATTACCCCTCTACATAAGCTTTATTGCACAATTTTGCTACAAAGTGGTCCCGTTGACTATCGGAAGATTAAGATCTCCCATCCACAACGGTTAATTGTGAGAGAGTAACTCATTGGCAAGACGAGTTACAGTATGCCTCGGCGGGCTACAGTATACCTCGACGGTGGGCGAGTACACGACCACGTTCCCCGCGGGACGCAGCTTCGGCCACAGTACCTCCAGCAGGGAAACGGGTTCCACCGAACGGATGGCTGCAATTCGTAGACTTATTTCAGATAATTACAAATTTCCTTATTTTCCAAGGCCAACTAACTATTCTGGCCTAAAGACGTGAGCCTCTATGTCGTTCGCCAAACGGCAAGCAGTATATGATTCAAGCAAACTCGGACCAACCAATCAACAGCGTGTCCACTCCCCCGTTGGCCATGTCAAGTCCTGCCTTCTCGCGGTCAAGACGCTCCGTCTAAAAATTCAGACTCTGAATAATCAATAAACACGCTCCTAACCATTCTCAAAAGTGGGATAAAGAGACTTTCTTTTCAAAGAGAGCCAACTAGGCACATTAGCCCACCTCTCACTAATTATGCTACCGTAACCCACCCTCCGCGCGGCCGCGGCCGCCGTCGTGGCGGGATCCCGGTCAGGCCGAGCATCGCCCTGCAATAGAACGTGTACGAAAAAAAACGAAGCCCGTGATTATCCAAGTCAAAAGGCTTCAAAACTAAGAAAAGGCAGAAAGATACGGTGCTTCCTGCTAGACAGCACCTAACGACTGGTTTTGAATAATCTCCATATCCGTTGCTCTCCATTCTTTTCCGCTCTCTCGTAGATTGTGATCTAGTTATGGCATTCGTTAGGCGCACTCTATTCGCAAACGCCTAATAGCGGACTCTACTACTCATAGATGGGCAGGGTCTTCTGGTAGGTTACTGCAGTGTAACCGTCCCATACATAAAGATCGAGGGCTTTAGTCAAGATGTTTTTCTGCAGTAGGCTACCCCCCAATACTTGGAAAAAATTGTGCAGTAAGCAGCCACCCAACCACGGTGGTACCTGCAACCGTGCCCGTGTATGCCTCTACTTCTCGCCCACCTCTCCCGTCTCCATCTTCTCGGCCTTGGCCGGTTGTTCCACCTGGACAAAGCCGTTGAGCACCGAGTCGATCTGTATGGGGAAGAAGGTGGCCAGTTCCTGCAAATGGAATATGCATACATAAAATAGATAAAGAGTACGCCGGAAACGCAAATCGCAATCAAGGCCCACTTCTTTTGCTGAAAATTTTGAAATCAAGGCACTTTTACGCCAAATTGCATCAAATTAAGACGAATTGTGCCATTTTTTGGTGATTATAGCGTGTGCAAGGCACTGTTATTTAATTCTTTACGAAAAAAAATCATGGTGTGACTATTTTATCTATGGTGGGGGGGGGGGCAAAAAAAACGTGGGCACGCACCCGACCGTCGGGTGGTAGGCCCCTCTTTTTGTTAGAAAGTTAACTTGGCAGGCATCACATTATACAAGAAACCTTATTGGTATGCTGCGAAAAAGCACAATTTGTATTATGGTATGCTCCAAACTGAAATAATTGTCGATAACCATGACCACATATGGCTTCAGCCACCCACTCATCTTGAGGGATGACAGTGTGAGAGTGGGTGCGGGGATAGCGGACGTTAAGGACACGGAAGTTAGTAAAAAGGAAGTTATTTTCGAAAATTATCATGGACTGTTGCATCGATCATTCAACATTTGATGATGAAACAGAGAAAATAAAGTATACGTTTACCCTTTATCAATTCCCATGGCTTTCGCATCGATTTTTTCTATTAGATGATGAAAACTGGGAAAATAATAATACAATAATATTAAAAATATAAACCTCTTGTTTGAAGGTCATGGCATTGAAGGCAGGGATGGACTGGGGCATCGTGCCCCGGTGTAGGTGAATACAGGCTCCCGCACCGGCCAGCCTGCCAATTGTACGGGTTACGGTAACTCATAGTGCTTGCGCAGCGATCCCAACTTTGGCTCACGTATGGTAGCAGTACGGTACGGTCGCATCCCTACTCTTACTTACCGAACAAAGATCAAAGATCAAAAACAGAAGATCAAAGATCAAACCTCTCGACGACCGCCGCCGACACCAGTCCGAGTACCTGGTCGAAGACCATCACCTTGCGGCCTACGTGCACCGCTCCCAGGTAGACAATCTGCGCCAGTTGGTCGATACTGTAAGGAGGAGATGAAGGGATACGGTAGCTCCAGCTATTTTGCGGATTGCTTACGGTAACGCTCATAATATCTGTTCCCGTTATAGCGCATTTCCGTGTGAAGCCGCATAAACCAAATATCTGTCTTACTGGGGCTTCATTATTTTTTCAAAAGTATCAACTTACCGCAGATTTCCCGCCCTGTCGCTGTCCTTCTTCAGGTAGGATTCGCACAGCAGTCGGACTGTCGGCTGCAAGGTTACGGTAGTTCAAGGGGGTCATACATGCGGTTCTCGAGGGATTACATGCTTGCACACTAATCCTTCAAAGAGCTTCAACAAATCCGAACATATTTCGTTCCTTTACAGTGACTACAAAGATAGCCAGAACTAAGTAAAACTAGCCTATGCTGTCTCTCAATATTTGGCCAACCGGCTCATAAAATGCACAAAGCATTTTCTCCTCGCGTCTCTTCACTAAACTCTAGTTCTCTCATCAATACAAACTTTTCAAACCCTAGCCCCCGCCCCCTTTATCGCACCTTCAGTATGAGTACCCTATCCGAGTGCTTTCTCGTCTTCCTCCGGATATACTTGCTCTTCGCATACGTCGTTCTGGTTGCGAACGACGCATTGCCCTCGACCAGTCGGGAAACCTGGAATTGCTCTTGTTAAGACTCAATTTAACACTGTATTCTTGCATAGGTGGGCACGGTTGCAGGGACCGTGGTTGGGTATCCCATTACACAAGAATATTTTGAGTGCATCTCAGCATCGTTATATATGGGAGGGCCACTACAGTAATCTAGCAGCAAACCCTGCCAATCTATGCATTATTGTAAAACATCGGTTCCATCTTGGCCCCTAATTTGCGGGATAGCAACACAATTATACTCGGGCTTTTCACTGCCAATCCGCCATCCCTACTCCAAATCTCTCCCCATGGGTGGGCACGGCTGCAGGTACCGTGGCTGGGTAACCCGCTACAAATCTTTTGCAAGTATTGACGCAAGACTGTTGCAGAAAAAAAAATCCTTGATTAGGTTTGCCATTCGTTACGCACGGGAGGGCCACTGCAGTAATCTATCAACAAATCCCTGCCTATCAATGTCCCCCCCCCACCTTCCATTTCCTTCCTCCCCTTACCACGTCACTGGCCGTCCCTCCTTCCTCCTTCAGCTGCAGTATCTCCTCTTCGGTTGCGGTCTGACGCGTGTCCACGTCGAGAGCCGACGGTGCGATTCCGTCCTGAGTGGAATACCGTAACCTTTGAGAGATGCTACCCCATTTACTATTGCATCATATGGTTGGCACGGTGCCAAAACTGAGACTTGTAAGAATAGTGAAGGTCGGCAAACCTTGGCGTCGTTTCCGTTGGAATCCGAGCGCTCGGCCACCGCAGCCATTTCTGCAGTGATGGCAACGTAGGTTTACAGAATGGCATGCTCTGCGCAATTAATTACGTAGCTCCAAGATAGGGTTAATCTATCAAATGCTTTAACACCGTTCTGCCCCGTATTTCTTCCATCCCGAGCATTCGATCGGTCGCTTGGAATGACTTTTGGCTTGGCAAATTGCCAACTTTCAAATTTCGGGGCGTGCATACCGATATCTTCCCCGTCTCGCTTGCGCAGGTCTTCCACAGTCGTGGGGACCAGTCGCTTGCCGATAACCTCGAATATGCCGAACGGATGGCCGAACGCGCTCTCTGCCTGAAAAAAATATTTTACATTTTTCATTTTTCATTTACAAACGATTTTCAGAAATTTATTATTCTAAAAACTTTGAAGTCATTGAACGGCTATCTATAGGGAAGAGACAAATTTGTCGACAAATCGAGAGAGAGTGGTCACCTCGAATTTGAGCTTTTCGATGAGTACGGTAGAATTCAGGGTAAGTCGAACGACACGCATGTGCTCCCCTCCCACCTTGCACACGACCGCGTAGCAACCTTCCGCTAAATATCACAAAATTAGAATGAATAACAACCATACATTGTCCTATCGGACGTTAGAATAGGTTCCCGTGCGAGGAAATACGAGTGCAAAACGCGTGTTAGGATCGTTGCGCGTGCCTTTCCGTAATTTCGTGGGGGGGGCCCTGGAAAGGTGCTCCACAGCATTAGCCCGGGTATGAGAATAACCTAGAATTTCAAATATCTTGTCCAACTTACTTATAACAGGAGTTGACGCATCCAATGGCGTAGCACTCTCGAGGGACGTCCCGCTGGAGATCGTCGTCATCTGCAAGGAGTGCATAGCTGAATAATAGCCGCACAGGGCAGGCGAAAGCGGGAGGTTTGCCTTTTTGCTGTACGTTCAGGGGACAGGCGTAACGAGTGCTACGATCAGAGTAGTGCGAATTTGAGAGATGCAGACAGACTTGGAGTGCTTAGGATCGACAAAAAAGACGTGCGGGCGACGGACTATCGGCACAACGCGAAAGCGATGAAACGGGAAAGGAAAGGGAAACCTGCGTATGGAGCAACATATTTGCTGTTGCCTGCAGGGGTGCAAAGATCCCCTAGCGAAAGAGGGGAACGAGACAGGAGAGACTGAAATAGTAGAGACTTGCAGGATTACCGACGAGAATGCACCTGCTAACAAGCGCTACGAAGTGGCGGCTCTGCGAAAAATCCAATTTCAAAGTCGGTCCGGATTACGGTAGGTTACCGGGTCAACTCGGTCAAATAGGTGACTACCGTAACAGCTCGCCTGAAACATGCTCAAGAAGTCCCGGAATTTCGATGCGTACTTTGCAAATGTTTTCATCAATTGTTTCCATGACAATGTATTCAGCACATGCAGAAACTGCGTAGATAAAAAACGCACGCATTTCTTTGGTAACATGGTGGCATTTCTATGAATTATATGTATCACGCTGTCTTGTCACAGGAAATCAGTGTTTTGATACTAATAAATCCATTTATATTTCTACTAGTGGGTGGTGGGGGCAAAGAGAGAGAGATCTCTTGACAACCCCTCCCTTGAGGGTCTTCTTCATTCTTCATTCCGCCCCTGCCGCCACCAACGGGAGTACCTGGAAATAAGCTTTTCGTCATGAATAAGTGACGAAATAGTCCGTGAACTATATAGTAATACTTCCAATTCCCTCACCATCATCTCGTAATTCAAGCTCTCCGCGCAGGCAGCCTTCGGGTCCTTGTGGGTAGGCTGGGCCTCGCACGAAACCACCACCAGCTTGTCCACTTTCGGGGCTCCGTTCTGCAAGGTGATCTTTGATCTTTGATCTCTAATCTTTGATCGCTCAATACCTGTCTCAGCACATCCACTCGCACCGCTCCTCCGGCCTCGACAAAGGCGTATACAGGATTGACGCGGTAAAGGAGGTTGTCAGAGCATTTCACCTGAAATGTAGAGAATGTACTCTATCCTAGCTACAGAAATATCCTTTAAATGGCAAAAAAGTTAATTCTAAGCAACATGCAAACCTTGATGGCCTTCCTCTTATCCGAATTGTTGTGTACCGCCACCTTTTGCATGCCACCCGCGGGATCCCAATAGAGAGTAGCGGGCTCCAGACGAACCTGAGTATATATTTGTTTATTATTATTTCATTTGAGAGCTACAATATTTATAATATGAGGTCTGGTTATCCAGAAAACGAGCCTCAGTGTGGAGCGGAGGGGCGGCCGGTGCTTGGACGGGTACCGTAGTCGGTGCTTGGACGGGTACCGTAGTCGGTGCTTGGACGGGTACCGTAGTCGAAACGGGGTCGTTGGAGGGAGCCAGCTGAGAGGAGATTCTTCAGCGACGAATATTGTACGGATGATTATTTATAACTAAATAGACACGGTTGTGTACTTCGTACTTCGGACGCGATATAAAGAGAAAGTGCAGTCAGAGTAGGACTGGAATTACTGACGGAACTGTTCCGTCAACAGTAGCATGGAATGCAATCTATGAACCAGTTCTCTCGCCAACTAACCCAGGGGGCACATCTTTTTCCGTTTGTATGCACGTAAGCAGAGACAGGCGTGTCCACGGGCTGAGCAGTATTCGGGATCGAAGTTGCGGTTAAGAGGTTGGGAGATGCCCGCGGAAACTAGAAAAAGTTCTTTTTTTCATAACTCCGCTTTGAATTTCATAAACAACTGTAATTATTCGCCAATTTTTATATGGCTGACCTTCGTGGCCGCCTTCTTCCTGTCCTTTTCACTGCGACTATAAGAGCTCTGCGATCCCCTCGAACTCTTGGAACTCGTCGATCCCTTCTTCACATCCCACCCACTCCTTCCGCTCTTCACATCTCTTGCACTCCCACTCGTACGTCGCTTCGAATTCAGTTTGACTTTCTTCTTCGGACTGAAAATAATGGTGTTTGAATAAGCAAGTTATCAGTCGAATAGAAATAACTAACTAAAGAAAATTTCAGATTTACAGATTAAAAATTTACTCATTGATCTTCGATACACGGCGAGACGATGAAGCACTGCGAGAGGAACGACCACTCTTCACGGATCTGAAGTAAGGGTACGGTAAGAATAGGAGTACGGTAGGGATGCGGTACCAAGCCAGAAAGGTATGGTAGGGATATGGTTGCTGGTGCGGAGTACGGTAGTTTTCAGATAGTATCTATGTGCCGTAGTCAGTACCACACGAGTTAGCGATGGTCTGTCGAAAGGGGACATATACTGCTGGTGCGGAGTACGTTAGTTTTCAGAAAATGTGCCTCTTCTCACTTATTAGATTGCAGCGTGCGACGAGGCAATTGCTTGCCCTTTCCATTTACTGCTTTCTTCGATCGGCGGGGATCCGGCTTCTTCTGTAATTGTGCACAGGGGATGAGGGCACTGTAGGGATACGATCTATTGTAGTCTTCATGAAGCATAGCTACAGTTCGGTAATACCGTAAACGAAATCATAACTATTCCATGTGAATCCAAGTTTCTGTGGCTACATTATGCTCAGGTCGTATCTCGGGGGTTACTGTAGGATACCGTACATCGGAGGCGCAGCCAATGATGAGGGCGGATGAGAGGGAAGAGAGCGCAATTGGAGCAACAGCCCACATGGAGAACACGTTGAGAAATGAAGAGGGAGGGAAGACGGAGGGGCTAGATTGACTTGGGGAGGGGATGATTGGATTAACGGATAGGTAAATCATGAAAAGGTCAAAAGATAAACGCATCATTGGTAAGAACCGTTGTTGCAATACTACAATGCTCAAATAATATATAGATAGGTGTACGGTACGAGGCTGAAGATACTGTAGGTGTTCCTGCAACGATGAGAATCGAATGAATTTGTACGAGATTACTGTAGCCAGAATTTTCGTTTTTTTTTCTGGGATTCCGTCCGTTTCCTACGTTTTTTCCCAGTTTTCCTTTCGTTTGGCTTGCAGTGTGATCCGTATTAGTTAGCGAAACTAGTATGCATCAAACGTGCGCGTTATTGGATCGAAAACAATACCTAAATGTCTCATTACTTGCAGAATGGTCTCTGTTCTAATTTGTCCTTGTTCACATTCACATTACTAAGCCCGCCTAAGCTGTCCTTCTCCTATGTTCATAATCGCTTCATTTACAGGCTCTGCCTTCTCGGGTCCCACTCTAAGGATGACGCAGTCGAAAGTCTCGAAGGTATCGAAATCCCAATCCTCTTGCAAGTATTATCCAAGCTTGGTTACGTAAATATTATTCTGTCGATTTTGCTTTATACATCGTTCAGGGTTTTATAATAATATAAAAATACCAATGAAAATAATAACACCACCGTCCATTGCAGACTCCCATCCGTGCCTCGAACGAGTCTTCCTCCGATGATAGTTCATCTGATAAACTGAAGGCCAAGCAATCCGTAAGAACGTGTTTCCTGCAGGCAATAACTTTTTTGTTTTCTCATTTCATCTTAGAGTTTTCTCATTTCGAGTTTTTCAGCGAGAGTACAGAAACTTGTATTGTAAAGTTACCCTAGCTCAATTCCTAAATTTTTAAATAGTTCCGAAGTTGACTGTCCAGTGCTTACTTCAGGCAGCTCTCAATACGTCCAAGTCCAAGGGAGATGGTGCGACTCCCAACTTGACCAAGTCGGACAAGAAGGTTGGTGTGCCGGCGGGCATACGGTAGTCCGCGTCCGGGAATTGGCGCGTTGACAAACGTAGGACAGCGTCGAATTTTTGTCTTTTTCGGTTTTCCCAATACCGCTATCCTATTATGGGGGATTGCACTTGGCATTGTGATTATTATGATTTGTTTTGGGTGTATTTAGATGCGCGTTGTGCCTCGAAAACAAGCGTCGTCATCATCTTCGGATTCTGATTCTGACGATGAACTTACCGTGAAGAAGACCCCGGTCAAGGCCACTCCCAAGGTAAGCATGCTAATTTTGGCAGTTTTGTTTTACTTTTCGATTTTGATTAACTTTTTAGCAGATGAGCTGCTGATAGGGAGAGGAAATGCGATCAAAAGAGTATATCCTTGCAATCTATTGTTGCGGTCCACCGGAAAATAGAGAAAAAAAGCATACGATTACTCCGATATAAAATGGAGACGATTATAAGAGGAAACTAGTAATACAACGGCAGAGACAAAAGAAATACGGAGAAATGAAACCCGCTGCTGACGTAAATGATCACGCTATGAAAATTGACAATCAGGCAAACCCCATTTGAGCTACGGTAAGTTTGGGCGAGAGTCGATTAATCACGCTTACACGCAGCTCTTCGATTTTTTGCTACCTTGGGCTTTCGAAATTCGAATGTCGGGTGAAATTGTCAGTATATATCTAGTGTATTCAGTAGGGTCAATCAGTTTCGAGTATTCCGATTCGGTTACAGCCTTCTCCTGCTCATTCATTGAAGTGCGAAGGGACCTGCTCCAGTCCAATTATTGAAATTGATTACGAGGAGGACTTTGCTTCATATAGCTGTTTCATCGCTAAGCTCTTGGAGCTCAAATCTAGAAATAGAAGAAGTAAAAAACATTTGCAGTCGGGCAAGGCTGCCATCCCACCGAAGAAGAGCGCGAAGAAGGAGTCGTCGTCGTCGGATTCTGATTCCGAAGATGACGCCAGCACAAAGAAGCCGAAGACCGCGCCCGCCAAGATTGCACAGGTCGGAGGCGTAATCCAAATACTGCGGTACTCTTTACGTACTAACTATAAGGGGTATTTCAGCCACCATTTTTATGTAAATCATGTCACAAAAAGGAAGGGGAAATGAATGCAGTTTGCGTAGCGTAGGAACTATGGATCAAAGGTTTGTTGCTAGGCATACCTGCGCGGGCAAGTTTTTTTTTCAAAAGAGATTAATATTCTCATCGGATTTCTAAGTTGGGCTGATCGCGAAATTGTCCGCGTAAACAATTAGTGACCGTTTCTGTCGTAGAGTAAATTTGAAGAAGATGAACAGTACTTTAGTACGAGTAAAGCGGAGGTACCATAGAAATGACACCCATACTAACGTCCGATTGGACAGTCGTGCCCATGTATGCGTAACACCTTTAGGATTACAACACGAAAAAAATCACGCATTCTGCCGTTGGGGACTGACTGCGCTTTGTGCCGGAACTGAACTGTGATTCGAGTAAGTGACGATGTTTTAGAAGCCGGCGACAAACGGAAAGTCGCAGTCGTCCTCGTCGGATTCTGATTCTGAAGACGATGGCAAGGCCAAGAAGACTGCTGCTCTAGTAAAGGTCGGTGTGTGAAAAAAGTGTAACATGCTCTTTTGGAGGGTCTAGGACAAAATTAGACCAAATACGATAAACTACTTTTCTGTGGTGACCCACTCAACGGTGGAAAGGAACTATCCAGCCACGGTAACTGCAACGCTGGGAACGTGAACTAATTAACTAATGCAATCACATATTTCAAAGTATCACCTATGCCATATCATCTTTTAGCAAAATGAGGAGTATGGTGCGTTTTAGAAGCCGCTGACCAATGGTAAGCCGGTAACTTCGAAGGATTCTTCCTCGGACTCCGATTCTGATGAGGATGACAAGGTCAAGAAGACTCCGGCGAAGCCTGTAGCCAAGGCTACTGTGAGTTTTGTTTGATTCTGTTTAGTTTAACGTTCTTTTTCTAGCATATTAGTTGAATAAATGTTATTTTCAGCCTGCGAAGGCGCCTGTCTCCCAGAAGAAGAAGGATTCCTCATCGTCTGATTCGGATTCGGATGAAGATGACAAGGCCAAGAAGACCCCTGCGAAGCCTGTAGCCAAGGCTACTGTGAGTTTTGTTTGATTCTGTTTAGTTTAACGTTCTTTTTCTAGCATATTAGTTGAATAAATGTTATTTTCAGCCTGCGAAGGCGCCTGTCTCCCAGAAGAAGAAGGATTCCTCATCGTCTGATTCGGATTCGGATGAAGATGACAAGGCAAAGAAGACCCCTGCGAAGCCTGTAGCCAAGGCTACCGTAAGTTTTGCTAGATTTTATATAGTTTTTTTTTCATTTATTGTTTGGCCCTTTTCGAGAAATAATTATTATTTTCAGCCCGCGAAGGCACCCGCATCGCAAAAGAAGAAGGATTCGTCATCGTCTGATTCGGATTCGGATGAAGATGACAAGGCCAAGAAGACTCCTGCGAAGCCTGTAGCCAAGGCTACCGTAAGTTTTGCTAGATTTTATATAGTTTTTTTTTCCTTTATTGTTTGGCCCTTTTCGAGAAATAATTATTATTTTCAGCCCGCGAAGGCACCCGCATCGCAAAAGAAGAAGGATTCGTCATCGTCTGATTCGGATTCGGATGAAGATGACAAGGCCAAAAAGACTC
>LS892366.1:104145-124674 GCA_900490955.1 Micoletzkya japonica
TATTTTCAGCCCGCGAAGGCACCCGCGTCGCAAAAGAAGAAGGATTCGTCATCGTCTGATTCGGATTCGGATGAAGATGACAAGGCCAAGAAGACTCCTGCGAAGCCTGTAGCCAAAGCTATCGTAAGTTTTGCTTTATTGTGTTTAGACTTTAATGTGAAAATACCGTAAGTTTTGCTAGATTTTATATAGTTTTTTTCATTTATTGTTAGGCCCTTTTCGATAAATAATTTTTATTTTCAGCCCGCGAAGGCACCCGCATCGCAAAAGAAGAAGGATTCGTCATCGTCTGATTCGGATTCGGATGAAGATGACAAGGCCAAGAAGACTCCTGCGAAGCCTGTAGCCAAGGCTACCGTAAGTTTTGCTAGTTTTTATATAGTTTTTTTTTCCTTTATTGTTTGGCCCTTTTCGAGAAATAATTATTATTTTCAGCCCGCGAAGGCACCCGCATCGCAAAAGAAGAAGGATTCGTCATCGTCTGATTCGGATTCGGATGAAGACGACAAGGCCAAGAAGACCCCTGCGAAGCCTGTAGCCAAGGCTACTGTGAGTTTTGTTTGATTCTGTTTAGTTTAGCGCTCTTTTTATAACACATTAGTTGAATAAATGTTATTTTCAGCCCGCGAAGGCACCCGCGTCGCAAAAGAAGAAGGATTCGTCATCGTCTGATTCGGATTCGGATGAAGATGACAAGGCCAAGAAGACTCCTGCGAAGCCTGTAGCCAAGGCTACCGTAAGTTTTGCTTTATTGTGTTTAGTTTTGCGTTCTTTTTATAGCATATTGAATAAGTGTTATTTTCAGCCCGCGAAAGCACCCGCATCGCAAAAGAAGAAGGATTCGTCATCGTCTGATTCGGATTCGGATGAAGATGACAAGGTCAAGAAGACCCCTGCGAAGCCTGTAGCCAAGGCTACTGTGAGTTTTGTTTGATTCTGTTTAGTTTAGCGCTCTTTTTATAACACATTAGTTGAATAAGTGTTATTTTCAGCCCGCGAAGGCACCCGCATCGCAAAAGAAGAAGGATTCGTCATCGTCTGATTCGGATTCGGATGAAGATGACAAGGCCAAGAAGACCCCTGCGAAGCCTGTAGCCAAGGCTACTGTGAGTTTTGTTTTATTCTGTTTAGTTTAGCGCTCTTTTAATAACACATTACTTGAATAAGTGTTATTTTCAGCCCGCGAAGGCACCCGCATCGCAAAAGAAGAAGGATTCGTCATCGTCTGATTCGGATTCGGATGAAGATGACAAGGCAAAGAAGACCCCTGCGAAGCCTGTAGCCAAGGCTACCGTAAGTTTTGCTTTATTGTGTTTAGTTTTGCGCTCTTTTTATAGCATATTAGATGAATAAGTGTTATTTTCAGCCCGCGAAGGCACCCGCATCGCAAAAGAAGAAGGATTCGTCATCGTCTGATTCAGATTCGGATGAAGATGACAAGGCCAAGAAGACCCCTGCGAAGCCTGTAGCCAAGGCTACTGTGAGTTTTGTTTGATTCTGTTTAGTTTAGCGCTCTTTTTATAACACATTAGTTGAATAAGTGTTATTTTCAGCCCGCGAAAGCACCCGCATCGCAGAAGAAGAAGGATTCGTCATCGTCTGATTCGGATTCGGATGAAGATGACAAGGCCAAGAAGACCCCTGCGAAGCCTGTAGCCAAGGCTACTGTGAGTTTTGTTTTATTCTGTTTAGTTTAGCGCTCTTTTTATGACACATTAGTTGAATAAGTGTTATTTTCAGCCCGCGAAGGCATCCGCATCGCAAAAGAAGAAGGATTCGTCATCGTCTGATTCGGATTCGGATGAAGACAACAAGGCAAAGAAGACCCCTGCGAAGACTGTAGCCAAGGCTACTGTGAGTTTTGTTTGATTCTGTTTAGTTTTGCGTTCTTTTTATAGCATATTAGATGAATAAGTGTTATTTTCAGCCCGCGAAGGCGCCCGCATCGCAAAAGAAGAAGGATTCGTCATCGTCTGATTCGGATTCGGATGAAGATGACAAGGCCAAGAAGACCTCTGCGAAGCCTGTAGCCAAGGCTACTGTGAGTTTTGTTTGATTCTGTTTAGTTTAGCGCTCTTTTTATAACACATTAGTTGAATACGTGTTATTTTCAGCTCGCGAAGGCATCCGCATCGCAAAAGAAGAAGGATTCGTCATCGTCTGATTCGGATTCGGATGAAGACGACAAGGCAAAGAAGACCCCTGCGAAGCCTGTAGCCAAGGCTACTGTGAGTTTTGTTTGATTCTGTTTAGTTTTGCGTTCTTTTTATAGCATATTAGATGAATAAGTGTTATTTTCAGCCCGCGAAGGCACCCGCATCGCAAAAGAAGAAGGATTCGTCATCGTCTGATTCGGATTCGGATGAAGATGACAAGGCCAAGAAGACCCCTGCGAAGCCTGTAGCCAAGGCTACTGTGAGTTTTGTTTGATTCTGTTTAGTTTAGCGCTCTTTTTATAACACATTAGTTGAATAAGTGTTATTTTCAGCCCGCGAAGGCACCCGCATCGCAAAAGAAGAAGGATTCGTCATCGTCTGATTCGGATTCGGATGAAGATGGCAAGGCCAAGAAGACCCCTGCGAAGCCTGTAGCCAAGGCTACCGTGAGTTTTGCTCTCACTGTTTTCTATACTTTGAGCCTGTATCAGAGGATAAATACTCATACATGAAATTGTTTTCGCGGTAGGGATTTTAGTACAGCGGTGGGGGTAATTTCGCACTGCGGTACGGGTAATTTCATAGTAAACGGCGGCCTGCGGGCGGGAGGGGTCCTACTCCGTAAATTACAATCAATTACTGTATTTTTCCCCTGGCCTGTATTCATACACGGGCAGTGCTATCGGCAAATTTTTTGGACTGGGGCCTGCCTACCAATATGGGTATTTTTGCAATGTGGGGCCTACCAAGTTATCGTGTTGACAAAATTAGTGGCCTACTACGGTAGTATGCTCCTAATTTTTACATATAAAGCGCTGACGAAAACCTTTTGGCGAAGGGTCATATGAACCTTTGGGTTCATATGAACCTGGTTCATATGACCCCTGGGTTCATATGAACCAAAAGAGTGAACCTCAATGAGAGAAAATGGTTCATATGAGAGGCGTTCATGAACCATTTTTCATCCTCGCTCATGAGCGGAGGGGTCATTTGCCGAGCTCTACTACTACCCGACCGTCGGGTTCGTGCCCATGTATGCCTGTATTTTAAAGGAAGTATAGGTATAGAATAAGTATAGAATAATCAAATAATGCTTCTTTGTTTTTTTTTTCCTTTCGCCCATCATAAGAAACTACGTTCTTTAAAGCCCGCGAAGGCGCCTGTTTCCCAGAAGAAGAAGAAGCCCGAATCTTCATCTTCCGATTCCGATTCTGATGAGGACGACAAGGCCAAGACGACTCCGGCGAAACACGTACGGATTTACTTTAAATCGACTTCCAGTTTATTGAAATTCTTCATTGAAGTTGAACGGAGGCGCGAAGAGGAAAGCCGACGAGGCAGAGGAGAACAGTGCGAGTAAGGTTGGTTCATCCATCCATTCACTCATTCACTCATTATTCATTTACTCTTCTTGACCGGGGTAAGAGTACATGGTGAAAACGGCGAGGAATTATTGGTTGTACTTCTCCCATTTCTGATACAGTATGCATGATATACTCATATAAGATGAATTGAATCGATTTGCATGCGCGGGAACGAGGTTTTTTTTTTACGAAAAAGGCGTATTCTTTCATTTGAGAAGCCGAAGCTCAACGGAAAGGCCTCGAAGGAATCGTCGGATTCGGATTCTGACTCTGATTCGGACGAAGACGAGGGGAAAAGGAAGAAGCAGACGGAAGTCAAACAGGTAATTGGAAGGGGAGGAGAGTGGATAGAACCGCTGGGATGGTCTATACCCTCTATATGGAATGAGGGGGGGTGAAGTTGAACATGTCGCAATCGTACGGGTTATTTTACCCATTTTGCAGAAGTCTTTTTGGACAATCTATCTGGATGGGTAGGCCTGAAATGGTACTAATGTTTTTTTTCTAATTCTATGGATTTCGTGGAAAAGATTGGTTATTCTATAACATGATTTTGCGCCCAGGTAGGGCTATCCTTTTCAGTCATAAACATCAAGGATAGTGATGACTTTGCAGGTTAACGGAGGAGTCAAGCGACGGGCGCACGAAGAGGAGGAGGAGGAGGAATCGGTCAAGGTACTGTAGATACGGTAGCTTGGCTTATTGATTTACGGTAGAGGACAGTGTAGGATGAGAAGGACTTTTTACAGGAAACACTGTAGAAACACGCATTTTGATAACTCAGTTCCGGCTCCTTTTTTCATATAAGATGAGATATCTCAAATCTAAGAATGACGAGTTTTCCTGCTTACAATTAGAAGCCGAAGCTCAACGGGAAGGTGGCTGATTCGAGTGCCGAAGAGAACGACAAGGAGGCTAAGACGGAGTCAGCCAAGAAGGGACAGGTGGGTAGAGATCATACATATGTACATGGGCTACTCTTGTCATCAAATTTCTGCAGGCACCCCCTCACGTAATTAGAGATGAACAAATGCAGCAACCCTAACAAGTCATTTTATTTTGGTTTGCGGGTTGGCTACTGCAGTGGCCCTCCGATACATAAAGGTCGAAAATTTTAGCCAAGATTGTTCCGCAGCAGGCTGCCCAATACTTGTAAAAATTCTGCAGTAAGCCACCAACCACGATACCGGCAACGGTGCCCATCTACGCATTGCACAATATGAGTTAACAGTTGATCACTAAACATCTACAGTAAGATTGTGCGGAAGTCATTTTGAGCGGAAATGTCTGCACCCCGGTTCACATACATCGTTCTGAAAAGTGTAAAAAAGAGGGGGAGGGTAACTAGCCGCAGACCCCTGCAGAGGTTCACAGGTTTCTACGTTTACAAACGACGAACGTAGTTGGTTACGGTACACTACTTAGTAGAAAACTAATAATTCATTCCACATAACCTCTTTTCTCCGAAATATACGGGAATATCCGTTGTGATTCCAAATATAGTAGGAAAAAACTGATAATGTATTTTTACTGTTGGACTACTAACACCCCTGCCTAATACATGCTTAGGCGGTTCACGAAGCGTGCCGCGGGAGCTCTGCGTTGTGTCCAGGAGCGAAACTCCTGGACCACATAAGCACAGCGACCGCGGCACGCTTCCTGGGCCGCCGGGTACCGCGTAGTTATACTAGTTTTCATATACATGTCTTCTTGATGGTTATAATGAGCCGGTGGCTTGGTTTCGTATACGGGGGATGAAGCAAGCAGGGTAGATTCTAGTAGGGAAAGGGGTGTCGTTACGTTGATGGTTCCTGAAAGCGTGAAATTCCAGCGCAAGGCAAACGAGCCCTTCCGTCGTGTCCAGATCTCGAAGGAGCATCTCGATTCCAAGTTTGCCGACAACTCGTTCGATCCGGTTAGATCTTCCATTTTAATTTACGCAAATATTTTCGATTTTACTATACTTGCTAAATCTTTTCATGAGTATTTCTAGCATACGTGGGCACCGACCCGAAGTATAGGTGGTAGGCCCAAATTTCTTGGGAATTTTACTTTAGCAGGCCTATATTTTCTACAAAATTTCAATTGGTAGGTTTGATTTCGCACACTGGTAGTCCCGTTTCTCAAAATATTGCGGAGAAGGTTGCCCACGTATTGTATTGCTAGCAAGTTTTGCAGGTGGCATGTAAGCTGCCACGGATTGGGATGAGATCTTATCATTATGAGATGTTTGCAATTATTTATGTATGAGTGTGCTTTGCAGTCGCACGATGACTGGGGAAGGAAGGCATACTCCGATCTGTCGAAGGTGGTCGGCAAGGGATTCAGGCACGAGAAGACGAAGAAGAAGAAGGTAGGGACTAGGGGAGTAAGGGAATGCCATTATGATCGTATGGCTTTGCGCACTGCAACCATCATACATGGGCTACATACTAGTGTTGTCTGAACATTTTTACAGGCATCCTTGCATAATAATTAGAGGAAATCAAAAGGAGCAATGCTAACAAGGCTTTTGCACTATGATTCGCGGGCGCAGGCGCCCCCATCCTAACATCCGATTGGATAACCGCGCCTATTTATGACATTTATGACAACCTATAAAGCCCAAGTTGTTGCGCAAAGTGCACTGCGCTTATTTGAACGCTTCTGAATCATACATGGGCAGGGTCTGCCGGTAACTTACTGCAGTGGTTCACCCATGCATAGATATCGCACAGTTTCGCTAAGATATTATTTTGCAGCGAGCTAACCAATACACGAAAAATGTTTGCAGTAAGTCACCCAACCACGGTACCTAAAACCGTGCCCACCTATGCTTCTGAATACTTTGGATGCGCGCGCCTTATTGCTTCGTTTGCGTGAGGAAAATAATGATTACGAAGGATCTTTGCTAGATGGAAAATATGCATTTGAACTTCTGTATTAGTTGTTTGGGAGGTCTTGATGAACGAGGTGCCAATATGAATAAATTAGATTATCGTATTTGCAGGGAAGCTACTCGGGTGGCAAGATCTCGATGTCGGTTAACTCGATCAAGTTTGATGAGAGCGACTGAGCAGGCTGAGGCCGTAATGGGATGCGATGATCTACTGTATCCGGGATACTGTATCCCGTCATTGTTATCGCGAACTGATCGAGTCTCCCCACCCCCTACTCTCCTCGACCCCTGCCTACCCCCCCCCTTGGCTTTCCATTCCAGTTTCCCCCTCCTTATCCTGGTTTATTATTACTCATTTGTTGAGTGCTACCGCACCCAAGGATTACGGTAGCTCGTTAGCCTGGCGATAGTACTACTGTAGCTCGCAGCCATTGCGAGGGATTTGTTGATGTTGGTGTTGAATTCTTACTGTTCTTTCTTTCCTTTCCCTGAACTTCATATATTTGTTGCTCGTTAGCTGATACCCATAACTAGATTGTCCCCTTTGATGTAGTTGCTTTCATTCACATATTCGTTTCGCTCTATTTCACGTTTACTCTTTTTTTGCTTTCGCGCTTTTTTTCTTCCCTTGATTAACTTTACCTTTTCACGTTCTTGAAATGTTATCCGTAGATTTGATTGTAGTCTCTGTCCTGGATTGTTCGATCCCCCCCGAGTCCTGTATCCAATCACTTGTTCAAGTTTCTGTTATCATTGCTTCCCACTTCTTGTTAGGCTCCATTGAGTGCGGTTGACTAGTCTTACCGTATACCCCATTAGCCCCTTCCTTCGGGATACGGTAGTAGTGCTACTTTCTAAGTCTCTCTGGAGCCATTTTGTGAGTTTGTCCATGTTTCCGTGAAAAGTTTTTCTAGAGCTGCTAATGCAGACGAATATTGTTCGCTTTTCCATTGTTTCTGTCCGCTTGCTCTTTTAGCCTTCGTAATAAAGCTATGACTCTACGGCTTGAGATCGTGTGTATAGCTGAGAACGTTGACTGTCGTTCTTTTCATATCTTGTGGTTTGATCCTTGATCTTTGGTCTTTGTAGTTTGTGCTTTAGCCACCCGATCCGCGCGATGGGCAAGCGTACGCTCGACGAATCGACGGCCTCGGAGCCGGCGGAGCTGGGCGCCCCGACCACGGAGAAGGGAGAGTACGAGGAGCTGTGCACTCTGGTTGGTGGGGAAAGAGGGGAGTAGAGGTTGAGGTAGTGGTGGGAGGGGGGATAATGGAGTAGGGTGTAAGCGTTGAAAACTACGCCTTTTGGTTGCCTTATGGGGACGAGAGAAGCATGGAAGAGAGTCAAGCGATAAGTTTTCTTTCATAGTTTTCAAAACCGAGTAGGGGGCATGGGTTTATTATAGGGCTCAGAAATACGAACAATAGCGATAATTGTTTGTCAAACCGCTCAGTAATGCTGAGGGTGTTTGTTGTCAAGTAAAATAATAGTAATACGTCTGCCCCTGCACAGGTCAACAAGATCTCGCAGCCGCTGGCCAATCGAAAGCTCGCCAAGAAGATCTACAAGCTGATCAAGAAGTCGTCCAAGTCGAAGGTTTGATCTTTGATGTTTCATCCGTGATTATTAATCTTTCACGAGTGATCGTTGATCTTTCGTGAGTGATCTTTGATCTTCCACGAGTGTGATCTTTGATCTGCGGGAAAGCCATCTCTTTAAGGGTCTCCTCCGTCAAGGACTGGCCGACGTGCAGAAGGCCATCCGCAAGCAGGAGCAGGGCATCGTCGTTCTGGCGGGTGAGGGCACAGTCTTCTATTTTCCCGCCTTTTTGAGGATTTGAATTTATTTGAAAATTGGACCCGTTGTTGTGCAGGCAACGTGACGCCGATCGACGTCTACTCGCACTTTCCAGCCATGTGCGAGGAGAAGGTTGGGAGTTTCACTGGTTATTCATACTTTCTTTTTGATACATGACTAGGAGAAACCCTCCTTACCATTAGTTAGCAAAATGAAATCGGTCTTTAGTATTATGAAGCATGCCTGCGCATGATATGCTTGATGGCTCTGTCTCAAAGTCTCTATCCCAAAGCCACTCTACCATCGGTCATTGGGCATCATTCTGTTCCCACAGGATAGATAGATGGAGAGCGAGAGAGTGTGCGAAAGTGAGAGAATGCGAGGCTGGAGAAACGATTCGGACCATGACAATCTTTTTCTACCAACCGCTCATCTGTTGATGTAAGAAGCAAGAGAACGTCGATCGACTATTTTTTCACTTTCATTACGATCTCTGGCCGATTGCGATCTAATCATGGCAATCGTTCGTCGCACTCTAACACGTATACGACACGAATAAACGTCTAATCTCACTGCCCTCCCCCCTGGCAGGACTACTCGTACTGCTTCACCCCCTCGCGTGAGCATCTCGGCCTCGCGGCCGGCCACCGCCGTCCCTCTGTCGTTATGCTCATTCGACCGTCGGACGACTACCAGGTATGCATGCGTATTTATGCAGTATCAGAGAAACGCGTGTAAAGAAAACAAAGATAAGGAGAATAAAGTGACACGGGAGTAAGGCTGTTCCGTCACTTGTCTCATTCCTACTACGTACGCCGAAAGAGCGACGCGCTAAAATGGACCAATTTTTTGGTTGCGCTTCATATTCCTTTATACATGGCTTCGTAACTGACGGAAGTCGGTAGTGATACTAAAAAAAGGTAGATTGCGGAGAGCGATCTGCCGGTCTGTATAGGCAGGATCTTGAAACATAGTCATGAAAGTGGTCCGTTTCCCGCTCCCTAGTGTACCGTCTCTAGCTGGAAGGAACGATAGGTACTGACGGAACGTTTCTTCTCTGATCAGTAACAAATACGCGGAAACTTTTGATCGCGTCCGAGAGACTGTGCTCGGCAGGAAAGCATGAATAGAATTTGAGAGGATAAAGGATGACTGGTTTTTGGTTGTTTTCGATGATAACGCGCTTGCTTTTCGGTCCCTACTACTAATCTTGGTGCGAGACCAGAGTTGACTGAACGTACTCTTATCAGTGATGATGCGCATTTTATGCTGGGTTGCCACGTCTTTCCTAGTACACATGAACCGTTGCGGTGAATTGTGTAGTTGTTGAGTGAGGTGTGCTGCCTCAACACCACTTTTATCGCGCAAAGCTTACAATTGCTTACAAAATAAGCATATTCGGCATAGATAGAAATAGTGATGTCGTTGAACTTCAAAGTGCCTTGATTTTGTACGGAGAAACTCACAGAAGTGCCTTGATTCACACTAATGAGCTGAAATTCTTCAAAATTTGATATAGAAAGGTAAATAAGGCCGCCAAAGTGCCTCGATTTTTTAAATTTTTGGATAAAAAAAGTGCCTTGGTTACGTCGTTTCCGACGTACCATTTGATCTATGCTATTCGGCAACTTACCAACCTTAACAGCGCTATGCGAAAGTTTCTATCATAAGTAAAATACGGCACTACTCCTTCGAATGCCCATTATAGGACCTGTACGACGAGGTAAAAGAGTCCATGGGCACACTTCCCATCGACACGGAGAACATCAACCCGGCCATCAAGATGGAGGTGGACGAGTGATCTTTGATCTCCGTCATGTGATCTCTGGATCTCCGTCCTACGGACCGCCCCCATCGTTTCCCTCTCACGTTCACCCTCCCCTTCCTTGTTTTTCTTGTTATTGTTGTTTACGTTGATCAGTTTGTGTTGTGGCTCAGTCGGATTGTTATCGTTTTGGAGATGAGACTTTTTGTAGTTTAATAAACGCGCTACATCGAAATGAGTGAAACCGTTCATAATTATATACTCCTACTAATGAAACTTATGAAAAATAATCAAAAATTTGGGCATGGCCCCTCTTCTATGCGATATTTTTACCCAAAGAAAAGCACGAACTAAACAAAAATTTGGGCATGACCCCTCTCCTATGCGATATCGTTGCCCTAAGAAAAGCGCGGACTAAACAAAAATTTCGGCATGACCCCTCCTCTATGCGATATTCTCCCTAAGAAAAGCGCGGACTAAACAAGAATTTCTGCATAACCCGTCTCCTATGCGATGTTTTTGCCCTAAGAAAAGCGCGAGCTAGAGAAAAAATTCGGCATGACCTATCCATATGTCGGATTACACCAATCCAAGAGAACACAACACAGTATTCAAAGCAGGGGGGAAGCCCCGCTTTGAACACGCCGCACAACAACTTTATCAAAATACGACAGGCCTAGAGATTCACTCATTCCCTTCCCAAACAGGGATCTGCTCATTTTTCTGAGGTCTTCCCCTCAGTTCTCTATCTTCACATCATCTTCTCTCTTCTTATCCTCCTTCTTCAGACAAGCCGCTCCACCTACAAGGATATAAGCTGTAAAGATCGGGCACCACAAGCCAAGAAATTGCACAGTAATGCATGTTGCTTGCTATTTTTTGATTGACAAGTGTTTCCAAAGGCTCAATCACAACTGACAATTATGAGAACTTATACTTGCCCCAGAAAGATGACGAATTGCAGGATGGAGACGAGAGGAATACGGTAGGTGCACGGAGGGACGAGGGTACTGTAAACAAGAGAATATCGTAAGCACAAGAGGTAGTTTAATCTCACTATCAGGGCAAATGCGACAATACACAGTTGTTTTTGCTTAGAAAGGAGGATTTAGAGATAGAATTGGTTAAAACACTTACACTTTGCATCATAATTCAATTAACAGCCATTCACTAGAACCCTTTCATTGAGTAATAATGCTCCTACCATCATTGTTTTTCTCATAAACGCGAACATTGCCCTAAGCTACGCTCCCTATTATATTTGCCACTATCCTACGGTAATCTGGTCACTCTTATACTCTTAAACTGGTAACTCCCTTTACTCCCTACCGTATCCCTGTCCCCCCGGGTGGTCAATGCCTTTCAGGGGCTCCTTCCCAGAACTGCGTGTGAGAGTGGTGCGGGTGTATAACAGAAATTAATGAAGAGAGTCATACGATAAATACGCAAATCGCGATTGGTTTTCAACCCGTAGCTATTTACGAGAAAACAGAAAGGAGAAAGCACAAACCAAATGAGTCAGCATCCTAGTTGAGCTGTTTGTGTCCGATCTCCTCGAGCTGTCCACGAGTACAACGATCGCAGATCCCATCTCCTGTAATAGGCTCAAATTTAGAGGATACGAATCGTGTACTTTTCGACGATATGTTTCGCTATTTTTGGTGACCACCAGACGGCGCGGCTATGAATGACGTGTGAAACATAGGCATCAAAAGTACACGCTTCGTATCCTCTACTCAAGTTTCCATCAGTCAGTATCGCTGTTTCATGCCATTTTTTTCCACGAGCATGAACCGGCCATCTGGTTGTAGGTTCACTATTTTCTTGCCAATTTCACTTGGTATGCGCAGGATTGGGCTAGAAGCGTCGTGGGTACGCTAATCGAAATTACAAAATTTGCTTTTCGTTTCTCAAATAGCTACGGGAGTTGTTCAGCTAGGAATCGGAAGCCGAAAGTTTTCAATCGTGACTATGATTCACCAGTGACTCCACAGGTAACATTGCGCACCCATGCACAGAAATGGTTAAAACACATTTAATTTTCTGTAGATATCTACCCAGCACTACCGTATACCGTCTCTATAGACAATATCCCCCATCCCTTCTTGACACCAACCTGCCCATCCATGTAGGCCGCACGCGAAATGACGATCGTTGGCCCCCTCGAGAGATCACCGACTGAAAAGAAACATTCAGGCACACAATGCAAAATGGAAAAAAAATCGGGCATGACCCGTCCCCAATACCAAACCCCCCTTGGTGATCGGAAATAGCAAACAAAATTTGGGCATGACCAGTACGCTATTTTGCTATTTCCGATCCCAATCAGCGATTACCTGTAAGACATGGGAAACAAAAGAGGGACGGTATATGTTTGCATTATTACAGCCTAAACCACGATACCTGCAACCGTGCCCACCTATGGTTGCAATACTGCGCGTTTTCAAGCTTTTTTCGTTCAAATTTGAAATCACGTGAAAAGTTCATTACAGTGAGTAACTAATCTTATCATGCTGCCCCATTTACTCAATCAGGGTGCCTCAATCAGAGGGGAACACGAGATGAATGGGACACTATTTGTGTTCCCCGTTCATATTCACAACAACCAAGACACTCTTAATTCACGCATTTCATTTTTTCTTACCTGTTTTCAGATAACAATGAAGATTCTTCGGTCGCTATACAGCTTTTCGAGTCGTTATCGAATAGACCCATCAGGTCCGATACCTGCAATGATTGGACTGTTAATTTTAAGGCCTTCAATATCACGGTTAGTTTGCAAATAAAATGGGTTCATTGAAGAGTTCAACTGGGAATACGTTCACTCAAGAACTTGCAAGAATATGTGTCAAAAAGAACAATAAGTTCAAAATCTGATAGGTTTCAAGTTTAGTTTCCGGTTTTCAACATTTTCAAAAAGATTTTAGGTGAATCAGCGGTTAGACCATCGCGGATCCGATGAAGCTAAAAAGAAATTGATGGGACTCACAATAGCCTTCACTAACTACAGGCTTCGCCGGAGTCCTTTTGGTCTTGTCATCTTCATCAGAACCAAAATCGGAAGACGAAGATTCGGTTGTCTTCTGGGAAGTAGGTGCATTCGCGAGCTGAAAATCAAAACAAATCTATGACAGAAAAAGAACGCATTTTTTAAAAACCGATTTGTTAAAACTGATTTGCTGTCATTTGAGAACATCACAATTTCTGCAGAATGGCCCGCTATTTCAAGAAAACCGATTCCCATGCAAAACACTTCAAAAGAGATTTCGCATCGAAAGAATTTCATATAGAAATTACACAACCCTATGTCGTTAGTTATTACTCCTTGGCATAGAGACGGTAGACGCATGTCACCGTAGGGCCTATTCTGCGTATGGTAATACCGTACTCCAAGTCAAATTACTCAACACAAGACTACCGTACTCTCTCTACAATAACAATTCCGCCTTCACACCAACCTGCCCATCCGTGTAGGTCACACGCGAAATTACGATCGTTGGCGCACTCGAGACATCACCGGCTGAAAAGAAACATTCAAAAATTAGCGCAAAATGAAAAATTGGGCAAGGCACGTTTCCTATGTCATCAATTTTCCTTTGGTTTTCAAAATGATTTTAGGTGAATCAGCGGTTGGACTATTGCGGATCCGATGGAGCTAAAAAAGAAATTGAGGCGACTCACAGTAGCCTTGGCTACAGGCTTCACCGAAGGTCCCTCTTGGTCTTGTGGTCTTCATCAGAATCGAAAGACGAAGATTCACTCTTCTTCTGAGAAGCAGATGTCTTCGCGGGCTGGAAATAAACCTTGCAATTAGTTCCCTATTTCCCACCCAGACAACTATCCGTTGCAGCCTCTAACGTGAGCAGAAAATGGAAATGTCAAATTCAAGGCCCGCTTTACATTGCTTACAACAAATGCACACTTTACTCACATAAGGGCCATCCCTATTCACGCAACGCATCTAGGACGCGTCGCGGTTGTTCAGTCTAGCATACCAACCAGAACAGTCGCGTTCAGTCGAGAGCAACGTCGTTCTCGCCGTGGTCGTCCCATCCTCGCTCCTCGTCCCCCTCTCTCTCGATCGATCGCACACATACCAATCGTCTTGAGCCACCTCAATACATAAATTGAGCTCGATTTATTCCCTCTCATTTTCTGCTAATCTCTTCATTTCCCCCTTTCCCCCATCCCGTTCCCCTACCGTAACCCCTCCCTATGCCCTCGATCCCACTAGACCCCTTCATAGCCACCTCACCACCTAGGCACTCTACTCGGACCGCGATAACTCGTGGTATCTCTGTGCCAATGTCGCAATGGGATCATTGGGAGACGGCGAACCCTTCTGCAGGGCCCGCCCCTCTAGACGGTGGCCGTGTGGTCGCCATCCAATAAGGGGCAGCGCGCTACTGTAGAGACGCCGGTGTGGCCGAGGCCATGTAGGGGCAACTAATGGGAGAGGTCGACGGGGAGACGCGAGGGTGGGGAAGGAAACGAGTGAAAAAAGCAGCAGGATGCCGCTGGGAAATAAATTTTTAAAAATATTAGAATCGAAAATAGGACTCATCTGGAAGAGTAGTGCGGCGTGGACGCGCTGCCCGAGGCGTTAGTAGTCAGTACTGAAAAGATGAGGGTGAAATAGGGCGCATTGTGTTGTCCGAACATATTTGCAGGCTCTCTTACAGAATTAGAAGAAACCGAAAGTAATTCCAGTCATTCCAGCCAGCGTTTCGCGTTACGATTCTTCCGGCCGGAAAATCACGCCCATGCATGAAAGAGGGGACGGCAAACAGGCCAACGTTTAGCGTTAAAACGTCACTCACTTTGTTTAGCAATCGATTCAGCTTAGACCGAACAGAGGCAAAAATAAGCGGCACGTTTGAAGTAAGCCAACAATCAGCAGAGAATCGAAAGATCGTCTTCAAATATGGGAGTGTTTAGCTGGATACATTCCAAAGAATATGTGCAGAACGATGATGATATGACACTGACCACAATCGTCGTTCCTCGGGGTCCATTACAGCCGACCACCCATTGGAGGAGAGGAGGGGTGGAATGAGAGGAGGGGGATGGTGGAGGAGGGAGAGAGTCTGAAGGATAACGCAATTACGGGAGTCAACAAACTTGCAAATTGCTGCGTTTGCTGCAGTTTGTTTCAGGTACAGGCCGCACTGAATAAAGTGTTTTGAGCTAAAAGGAGTAAGCGTGCCATGACAGTGAAAGGAGAAATAGGGAAGAAGGGCGAGAGAATAAGACAGCGAAGCATTCAAAAGGTCAGATAAATTCAGAATATTTATAATTCGAGTGGACTGTAACCTGAATATTACAAAAAAAAGAGTACGTAAAATCAAAGAAATAAACGAGAATTACTCAGGTGAGCGTTCCACTGGACGGAAGGCGAAGAAGTGGCCGAGCCTGCAAATGCAACACTTATTGCGTTTACAACAAACAAAAGACGCGAAAACCATTGCAACCAGATTTTTGGGGAAAAAACGAATCGTGATTGAAGTGAAGGAAGCGCAAACAGGGAGAAAAGAGGTGAAAGAGTGCTGTGAACGGGCGATAACGTCACGCTACTTAAGTTTAAAAAGGATAAATCATTTCGCTAACGAAAAGGGAAGAAAAAGAGAAAAAGTACAATAAAAAAATGCATACGTGACCTGGAGAACTTGTGTGGATACTCATTCTGCGTGATGACAACTCGCTGCGCGTCAGCCCGATCCAAACAGACCACCGGGAATTACTGTAGCTTTTTTGACTACCTAATCCTACTTTAGTATTTTCATGTTAGCTTTGATGTTGTTTTTTGTTCAAAACAGGCTTGTTATTTATAATAATAAGTTAATATGAATGATTTAATTGGTAATCTAAGGTTTCTGTGTTGTTTGTACAGTATCCGTCATTCTGACAATATACAGTACCCTCGATCCTCGAATACCCAGAATCCTCGTGATATCCGAATCATTCGCCTTATCGGGATAGTTCCCAGAAGTCCATTATGTCCCATAGCAAGCCTCCCATCCCATGGGATCCCACAACCCTTCTCTCTTGCCTTACAAGTGCCTTCCCCTCGGTTCCCCTCCCTTCCTCATTCCCTCTCCTTTCCCCGCCTTCCCTCCATCTCTCACCTTTTGCCAGCCCCATCCCCCTACAAACCCTTTCCCCTCTCTTACAACCTCCCTCCTCCCATCACCCTTATCTATACCCTTATCCGATACCGAATGGGAACCGTAAACTGGGGCACCCTGGTCTTACCTCCCCCATGTCATTCACTCTCTATCCTTCTCCTGGTCCATCCCTTCTTATACTTGTCTCTCTGACATCGCTCGGAGCTATCGTGTTCATTCTACCTTGCTTCTAGCATAATCCTATGGCTTATCCTTGCGACTCTACAGTACCCCACCGTACTCTTCCTGCACATCTCGTGTAGTCTACTCTGTCATAGACCTACATCACTTCCATGCCACTACCCAAACAAATATTCCTCCCATCCTGCAGTACTACACCGTACGCCCCCCCCCCCTTACTGCAGAGTCTGAATCTTAGAACATCTTGCTCCTTCTTCAATCCCTTCGTGCTTTCCCGTTCCACACTTCTACCATACCCTACCGTGCTGTTCTTGCACATCTCGTGGCATGTAAAACGCCCTCTCCCATAAACCCACATCACTTCCATACCATTGCTCAAGTATATCCCGTCCTAGAGTACCCTACAGTATCCCATTACAGCAATGTCATCTCCCGGATGGGTTCCTCCCCCGGTCAGCCATCGCAACGCAGCTCCGGCGACCCTCTTCGATGCGACCAATCTGCCTGCTGGTTGGCCTAGTATGTTTTTTAACCTCTATCATCGATTCACTCAATAAACCTGGAAATTTCAAGAACCTTAGGCGGTTCGCTAGTACCCGATTTAATCTATTCGGTCTATTCAGATTCATGGCCCATGGACCCGGCTTTCAACTTCCCATGTGCATTTCCTCACTCGGATTCACTCTACCTCGTAAGAAAATTTAAAAAAAAAACATAAACTCATAGTTCAAAAAAAACATAGACTCATAGTTGAGTCATAGTTCAAATTACAAGATAAGGTACGGTATCGATATATACGGTATATGCCGCGGCATCTACCGTAACAATAAAAAAATCAGTCGATGCTTGTGCTAGGATCTCGGGATCAATCTCCTAATCTAGTTTTTAAACCAGTTTAGTCTCGTAATTGCTGTATCTTGTGGTTTTTGCAGAGTGCCTTCAGCAACTCGCAGCTCCTGACAGCTGGGTTCGATGGAACTCTGGCCATTCCGAAGGTTTGAGCTTCGTCTACAACGTTCCGCTAGTCCAAATCTCAATTGCGACGGTCTCCGACAATGAGTTTCTCAAATTTTAATGTTCTCTCGCCTCCACTCTCATTAAACGCGTGCGAATCCATCCTATGGAGCAGAACGTCGAACGCTATTTCCCTTGCAGAATCCAAGCGACACCCCTCCTCCCGATGTCTCTACGATCGCAAGCTCTTTGTTGGTGATGCCCGACCCACCGTTCAACAGGGTTAGTCAATTACGGTAGTCAGGCATGGACAAGGAGCCCTTTTTACTGTAGTTCTTTTGATTGTCTTAGTACCACGGCTTTAGATAAAACTGGCCACGTACGATTACAACCTACATCTAACTGTGGGTCAGCGCTTCCCTTTAGAGAGCCGATACCGTAGTCAGATTTTGGCTTAAAAATCCATTCTCAATACGCGTCACGTACGCGTCGCGGTTCGCCACTCGCTGTGCATTTTAAATGTTTCGTGCGCGTTAATTTAAACGGTCGTGCTGGCATACAATTCATAGATATAGTAAATAAAAGCACAATATTCTTGAGGCAAATAAATGTTGGTAGCAACCCGATCCTACTCTTTAGACGGCTTACCAGCCCGCGGTGTTCAACCCCTTCCCGACTCATCCCGTACCGTCTACGGAAGACAACCCGGTAAGACGTATCATCGATTAGGCTCCCTCTGAAATACATGTTCGATAATCGATTATATTCGTCCTCTTCAGCAGACGACAACAACTCCCGACAGGACTCCTTCTCCGCCTACTTCGATCGATACTTCTGCCAAGCATACGGTAAGCGATTCAAACATTTCGTAAGCTTCGTTTTTGAAGGCGCATAAAAATTGATTAACCTGATTTTGTTGATGTGCAGGCGGTGCCGCGTCGCGGTTGCGTCGCGTCAGACGCATCGGCTTCCAAACGACGAAAGGTTGAAGTGGAGGCGGACGAAGGGAAGGAAGAGATCGAGGGAGGAGCGGAGGGGAAGAATGGGCAGGAAGATGGGGAGGGGAAGAAGAGGAAGACGACCGGAGCTGGTGCGAGGAGGTCCAAGATGCAGGTATATCGATTATATCTCACAAAGCGTAGTGATATCATGGCTCGCTAAATTTTGGAAGCATCATCATTTCGTCAACCTTGATTAGCATGCTAATAGCGAATCCCAAGGTCCAGATTACAAAAAAAACCTATGCGCCGATTGTTAGTTTAGGAGCGAATATAGAAACCATCTTTTTTTCTCATTTCGAGGCGGCGGTCAAGATTCGGACCAGACAAATGCATTTCAGATTCAGGGGAAAAATACTGTATTTGATTATATTTTTCGGCGTAAGACCTCTCCCGCCCGCAAACCATCTTTTACTATAAAATGGCCCATACCGCATCGCAAAATTATCCCCACCGCTGTTTTTAAATGCTCGATTAACATGCTCACCCTACCGCAAAATAAATTTCAAATACGAGTATTTATCACCTGTTCAGATTGTCCCCTCTCCCGCGGTCTCCGGCTCGCTGGCTCAAGTCTTCTGTACCGTGAGTCTGGGGTCGATAGGTCAAAGATCATTCGACAAAGATCAAAGATCATTTGACAAAGATCAAAGATCACTCCATAGGTTCCCGGTCGGCTGACGGTGGTGGGCAATCCGAAGATGTACGAGGTTACCCTAGCTGAAATTGTTCGGCGCATCTCCGAGCCCGAGTTCCTCAACAAGTCCCTGCTCGGACCGCTGCTCAGGAGGTTGGCGATTTATCCTCTTTTTTTTTGTATTTTTAGATACGTTTTAGAGACTAAGATCTGCATGAACACTCTAGGTCAGTGATTTTGTGCATTTAAATTCACGGGTGACGCGTACGCGTCTGCACTAGGGTTGTGCATGAGAGTTCTTTTGATGCCTATGTTTCATACGTCATTCATAACCGCGACGGGTCTCGTCACCAAAAGAAACGAAACATATTGAGCAAAGGAACTCTCATGCACACCTCTAGTCTGCACATCTAGACTGCGATCGTTGATTGCAGGGGCAAGACGAAGGGATGCGGAGGGGAGCTGCAGGAGCTGCTGCTGGGTTGTGGGGTGGAGCTGCCCTCGGGCAAGAAGAAGCAGGCACCCGCCTCCACTCTCTCCTCCTTCCTTGAGGGTACGCTAGGACGGTAGATGATTATTGTAGGGGAGTACGGAAGATGATTATTGTAGGAGTGTACGGTAAATGATTAGTGCAGGGAGTACTGTTGGAGTGCACCGTTGGGAGTGCAGTCCTAGAATAGATCAATAAACGAGAGCTAATCTGGTAATTCAAGGCGAGGCCTTCGACTTCTCGAGCGACTACCGCCAGCTCCTGAAGACCTACTTCCCCGCCGGTAGAGTCTAGTTCGATCTTTAATCTTTGATCCTTGATTTTTGATCTCTCATTTCCTTCAGGTCGCATAGCAGACTACCTGGTGTGCGAAGTGGACTCGCCGACCGAGCTCTACGCCATCGTGGACGACTCGAAGAGGCTGCTGTGAGTTCATAGGGGGGGGCACGGTTGCAGGTACCGTGGCTAGGTGGCTTACTGCAAAACTTGTTGATGTATTGGATAGCTTACTGCTAAATAATATATGTATGGGTGAATCACCGCAGTAAGTTACCGGCAGACCCTGCCCACATATTGCTTTCTTTCTTTCGATTCCAACGCCTTCGTTAGTGGGCACCGACCTGACGAACTGTGTGTGGTGGGCCTCAAATTGTTCGACATTTCTCATTGGCAGTTTCATGTTTCCCAGAAAATTTCAATATGTAGGCTTGATCGGTGACTATTTCGCGCATTAGTAGGTATGGTCGCCCTTTTTCCCGTTTCATGCTTCTACCGTTCCCTACACTCATCCATTACGAAAATGAGTTAGTTGAGGAAATTCAGTAATATAATATGTTCGCGTAACTATTTCTCTTTAGGTTTCTGAAATGAGTGCAAATGAATGTGTGCAATGTTCCAGGACGTTCATGCACGAGATCGTGAGGCAGATGACGGACCTGTGGGGTGACAACATCCTCACGACGACGGAGAGTGGGAGCGTCCTCAAGTGAGTATATTATATTATTGAACGAAAAAGTTCCGTCAGTAAACACTAATGCCTACTTTGCCTGGACTCAGCTTCATACCGCTTCGCTGTCTCGTCAAAAGTAGGAATAAGTAGGAATGAGACGACGGACGGAACTTTGTTCTCAACCATAGCTAGAGATCGGGTATCGCCCCCTCGATTTGGGGGGGGGGGGGGGGGGG
>LS896085.1:42910-53686 GCA_900490955.1 Micoletzkya japonica
TACGCTACCCGAAAAGGGACCGTCTAATATCCGGACGGCTGCATATTATATGCCACCAACCAAATTATATGCTACTCTGGAGGACCGGAGATATTGTAACGGCTCCCGCCACGAAAACCCTGAATATTTGGGAAGATTACAGTAGGATTATGCTACAGTGTACAAGGGCAAGGAAATACGTTCGGCTACCGTAATTTTACCGAATTATTCAGGGTTTTCGTGGTGTACTAAATTTGAATGCCCGTTTTTATCCAGCGCAATTTCAACGGGCGTTTTGTTTATAAACCAAATTTAACGCGCATTTCAGCGAGCCATAACTCTGCCTAAAAACTCCATGACGAGAATATGCTAAGGTATCGACGTTGTGGGCGTCGCCGTTGGAAAAGATCTGTCGAAGAACGAGAAGCTACAGGAAGAACTCAAGAAGATATCGGGAAGCAATCAGCCAACAACTAGTGACAACTACGATGTAAGCACGCTTTTCCTTTATTTAAAACATTACCTAGCATTTTGCTGTGGCATTACCATTTACACTAAACCGGGGAACAAATCTTCAAATAGTTTCTCTGGAAGATGCGTGCTATTTCGAATGCTGCTGACATGCAACGTTGAAAGACAGTAACAGGATATCCGGTTTCTGTAAAACGCGTACGCAGTGCCCGCACACTAGACCCGGTTGACTTAGGCAGCACCGAACACGTGTAAGCCTGCTGGCTTGTTTCCTATACACAAGAATCAATCCGCACCGTAACCCCAAACATCGGACATCGGACACATAAAGGCCCCGTTTCATCTAGCCTTTGGCCCTGCTGCGTTTCTACAGTGAAAACCTCGCTGCCAATTACAAGAGCATAACGCAGTGCCACATATGTAAGACCTGCAATTTTGTATTGCATTAAGATGGCCATTTTATTCAGAATATAAGCCCCAAGACTCTCACGAAGAAGCATCCGGTGGAGAGCGAGACGTGCGTGGATACGAAGGAGGGATGCCTGGAGGCCGCATGCACAGCGGTTGGCCATTGCGTCATTCTAGCGAGAACTACATAAACCTAGAAAGATTTGTTTATTTATTGAATACGTTGCTACGTGCGGTCATGCATATACAGATATTATGTGATACGAAAAATATGTAGGTCGTGTTACCAAGAACGATAGAAACCCTCGTAGGTACTGCTCGCCAAACAACCAAAACGGCAGATATTGATTGGATTTGGAAAGCATATAAATTTGATACTATAAGATTTAGCCGGCCTACGCCGCGTCGAGTCGTGAATTCTGCGAGAAAACTTGCGGATTCTGCGTAAAGTGAGTGCTGTATCGTCTTCAATTATCAATTGGCATACTAAGTGTTTTTGCTTGCAACTTTCCATTCCAAAATCGCTCTAGGCCACGCGGACCGGACTGTAAGGAACTCATAGACAAACAGCAGAATCCTTGTGATGGAAATGCGGTAAGTCTTTGAAAAGGATATCTTAGTTGTATACGAAGAAATTTCTGAGGATTCTAGGAATGTGCATTACAGCAATGCGTGTATCGCGGCAAGCAATACACTCCCGCCTATCAATGCTGGTGTATGAGCAACTACAGTAAGGATGCCTATGATCACGGTTGGACGGATAGTCCTTGCCAGGCTAATGAGTAAGAACGATAATATGCACGAAAGAATAACATAGTTGTGATACAATATATATATATATATATATATATATATATATATATATATATATATATATAATATATATATTCAGATTCAAGCTGAAAAAGCTGTCAGACAAAGAAGCGACGGCTTACTGCAAACCCACTAACTTTGACTACGTATCTCAGACAGTCAAGCCCTGCAACGACTACCTTGCAAAGAATAAGTGTACGTGATACTCAGATTGTGTGAGTAGCAAATATAGTGTGAATTGACATCTTGAAAGGAGTCTTGAATGCGATTTGAATAGTGAGTTGAACAAGGAAAGTTCATAAAAAAGTTTCTCCCACTTTCAACAACAGTAATGCATATGCTTAATTCCAGTAAGCGATAAGCTGCGTTGTGAGGAGCCAACCTTCCACGTGGACGGATCACTGCTGTGTCGGGCTTCGTCCCTCACTCGATCATACTTCTACACCGTCAAGACAGATGGATCAAGCCAGAGCGTACGAGAGATTGTTTGAAAATTATCAATAAAACAAAAACGGTTTAGCAGCTTTTATGAGCATCATAGCAAAAGAGAATATATATTGGATTAGTTTAGGTATCCCTCTCACTAACAGCCGACGAGAAACAGCCAACCTCAAGGAAGATGTACATCGTAGACTGGAAGTCCCGTGACTTCTACTGCTACAAGGAAGTGAGCTTTAGCTTTTCATTGTAGCTCTACGAATGGATTATACGTATTTGATATCGGATTACACATTCAACCCAGTAGAGTATAAGAAAGAAAGCTTGGCAATGTTGTACTGAATACGCGTAGAGTTGACACAACTTGAGATGTGTTCAATAAGTATTTCTCATACTGTTAGTCCGTCTGGTGGTCTCCCACTCAACAGCCCAAATCGGAGGCCGACCTTCTCGCGGTGAAGGGTATGGCATGCATCGTGGACAAGGCTCTCGGAGAGAAGGTTAATGCAGTCAGACATCATTCTAGGCGTGGTTGAGACCTCAAGGATTACAAGTAAACATAGCATGCTAATAAGATTCCGCCGAAAACCATACCCACCGGAAAGAAGGGGGACACTGGAAAGAGCGAAGCTGTAGGATGTGACAACAACACAGGTACGATTAGCATACGAGCAATGGAAAAGACAGTTTTTTTCAGATTTCTTAATCCTGCTCGATGCATTCGATTCTACCAACTACAAGCCAGAAATGCGCGCACAAGCGGTAAGAATAGATGCGTAGATACCAACGTGGAGTTAGCGCTATTTTTATGTTTGAAGGTGCCTGAAACTACATAAGAAATCAAAGAACCTTGATGGGTATTTCTTATGTTAGCTACGAAGAGTCGTATACTATGGAGGTGTAGCACAAACTCACAAAGATAACAATCCTCAGCTGTATGCACACTACTGTGCTACTACTGAGAAAACTGCGGTACTGCTAAAAAAACAAGCTCATTGGCTCAATCAATAAATCAATAATATAGAATAACATTATTAGAGACACTCCTTTTTACAGGCAACTTTCCTTCGCAACCTCATATCAACCTTCGACGTGGGAGCAGATAAGACACGGTTCTCAATAGTGGTACGGTGCTCATAGCTGAGAAAACTTCATCTTTTGCAAATGTCGTTCATGAAGTTAAAATTCCTTGGGGAAGTTCTTTGCAAGTCTCCGAGTACCTCTTCACTCGCTGGTCGTGTATTAACGAAAAAGTCTGTCAGTAAACTCATTCTAGCTTTATCTCCAATCTTTTCAACACGCTTTGATCCATCGTCGAAAGTAGGGATTAGATAACGGACGGAACGCTTTTTCTAAGCCATGAGTGCACGGGAGTGGTATTGAGTGAGAAAGTAGCGCACCCAACAACTGGAATGCCGTTGCAGCAATTTAGCGATCGCGACTACTACCGGACTGTGACTTTCGATGAGGGATCCCGGTCTGGGGAGGGCTCGAAGCTTCTCGCATTCATCAAGCAATTCGAGACCGAATCATCGAAGGTACGTTCGCATTGGAAAATGAGGGAGCGCGATATTTGAGGTAGAGTTCCGCTAAACGCTCGCTCGAAACACTAATTCTCTTTGCATACAATCTCAATCTAACCAATATAACTTTTGCCCCCACGAGTCTCCGATCACTTGAGTTGATTGAAGTTATATTGCTGGTAGTCTTTTCAATCAACTCCTCATTCTTCATTCACAGTAAAGGAAAATCGGTGGCATTTTCCTATTCATAAGAGGGACGCGACAACTTTTCCAAAAAATTCAACAAAGAATAACCGCTTTTCATCGAATTCCAGCAAAGAATAACCGCTTTTCATCAAATTCCGAGAAAGAATGACCGCTTTCACCGAAAGTCAGCCAAGTATCATAGCTGACGGAGAAAGCACCATAATTGAATCAATGAGTGGATAGAGATGTTTTTGGACTCAACTCATTCTTTTGGAGAGAGGGCCAAAACAGTTTTATTTTATACTGAGTAGATAGCAATTCTCTAATTTGAGGGACTCTCTTACCACCTCATTCATTTCAAGAGGCAACAAATTAGCGAACGGTTAATTGAGTGTGATATAGAGAGGAATGAAGAGGCACCGACACCGAGAGAAATCTTCTTCTTGGTTGATCGATGAGGTCGATATTCTAGGCGTGGTTGAGAATAGAGCTCGGCAAATGACCCCTCCGCTCATGAGCGAGGATGAAAAATGGTTCATGAACGCCTCTCATATGAACCATTTTCTCTCATGAGAGGTTCATTCTTTTGGCTCATATGAACCCAAGAGACGCCTGTTGCAAGCAACTGCAATGTTTTAGTGATAAGAAGAATCCGTTATATGAGTCTCAGGACGCTATGAGCCTTTTTCCTATAACTGATGGATGCAGAACTTTTCGTGCACTGCACGAGCCCTTCGCCACGGCCGATTCAACATTCTCGAGGGAAGGGTGGACGGAGTGAGTTAGCTATGCTATAGCCGCTATAACCTATGATGATGGTAGCAGAATGCTCTAATCACCATCTAGTCATAATATCTTGTCAGGGGTCGGAGTACAAGTGGTGGGAGCTGATGGAATTGTTCCGATATTGCAGAACAAGCCTCGGAAGGGCGTCAAGAGGGTGCTGTTTTTGGTCGGACAGTTTAACGATCGATGCGGATACACGGTTCCGACGGCTACAGTGGCGCTCGAACTGGGCAACAATGCCTTCGGACCGACGCTAGATCGCATCGTCGCTTTCGGTAGGATTTAAAGTTTTAAAAAAGCCAAGCTTCACCGCCCGGTGAAATTAGTGCGGTGAATTATTCATTAGGTATTGTTTGGTGGTGAAATTTCGCTCAGTGTTACTCCTAGTCAACTGGTAAGGTGCTCAGTGTCCGAAATGTCTTTTGTACAAGTTTTTTTTGCACATTTGCGTGACACTGCTTTCCGTAAACTTGATGTCTGCACACCGTTCTGTATAGTTGAGTATTTCCGCGATTCTAGCCTGTTAACACGAAGCTCTGCCCCTTTTCAAACTTCTAACAAGGGAGGTCATTTAGATACCGTGGCATTTTGATATGAGACCTAGATCATTTTGTAGATCTTGATGAGTTGAATTCGAATCTGCTTTGAAATTCGCGAAACGGTCTCTAGACGCGTTTAACGCTACCTATTTGGGCTCTCACACACGACCGTTTATATGAGCAGAGCTAAGACATTAAATGCTTTACAAGCGACACACTTCAATTCGCGATAGCGCAGTTCAGTTTGCGATAAAACGAGTCATTCCAAAGGTATTTGAGGCGTGACGCGTATGAACGCGCCCATTTTCGTGGTGAGAGTTGTCATACGGTATCCATTTTTTAAATTTTTTCCGTTACAGTATGCTGAAAGTGTGTGCCGTTTTTAAATGTAGGTGCAAAACGGTCGTGTCACAATCAACCCCCTGGCTAGCTAACATAGTATTTTCGGTTTTATCACCTTTATCGGGACTAACATCATTTTTTAAATTTTTTCCGTTACAGTATGCTGAAAGTGTGTGCCGTTTTTAAATGTATTGGGATCCAAAGGAGGGGATGCTTGATATAGATAGGAGAGGTCTAGGACTTCAAATCTTCTTCAAAAACCACTCCATCCGAGGTGCCGAGATATATTGAGTATCCTCTTAATTCTCGCTAACATGGTAGTATTATTATTGCAGATAACGAGACGATCAAGGAGGGTCGAATGAACCGTGACGATGTTCTCTACTTCGGTGGAACGTTCGGTAACGTCAACGCGGACGTCTCGCTTTTCCAGAAGACGCTCGCTCCTAAGATATGGCCGTATAATGCGCAAACGGTAATCTAAGCTTGCATAATAAATCTAAACTTACCCAGTTTTTATGTGTAAATCTTGAATTGTCAAGTATTCATTGAGCTTCCCTTTTTCTGTCAAATATCCATTTCAAATCGGTCGTTTCATCAACAGTAATCGTCGGTAGATGACGTATCAACCGAATGACCGATCTTAGGAAATGATGGCTTCCCCTCATAATTATAAGCTGTTTCTTGCAGCCAGTCAATCAGACCTTGCTCAAGGCCATCCATCCCGATTCGTGCGTGCCTAACAAGCCAGTACATCCCTGTGCTCGTAATACAAAAGCAGGTAAATCAGCCATACCCTGAGCTTTGTTAAGACACCCGGTGGTGTGTTTTAACACGCCCCGGTGGTGTGTTTTAACACGCCTATTTAAAAATAATTAATGCAATTTTCATGACAAAACATTACACACATATCTACACCTCTAGAAACATTTTTTAGATGTTTATTCTACTTTGACGCGCATCTATCAAATTCATGTATGACAAACTCTGTGAATATTGTAGCTACACTTACCGGATACGCTTCACACCGCCTTCATCTTGAGGGATGACAGTGGCCTACTGAGCCCGACTGCTGATCCTGATAAAGAAATATATAAAAGAAATAGATATAACACGCATTGAAAGAAAGATAACTTCAGACATCTTGATACTTCTCGACAACTACGCCGAAGGCTGGTCATCGGGTCTCCACGCTCAGGCTGTGAGATGTTCTATGTCTATAAAAAGCCTGAAAAGTTAATTCCTTTAAAGGGCCCCTTCAGGCAATATCTACCATATGTATTTTTGACATCATTCGATAGCTCTGAATGTCCTGAGTCTCATACTAACTCCGTTTTGTTGAAACTTCGCCGTTTCTGAGAAAAAAGCTGTACAAAGATTTCTCTCGCCGCCTGCGTCTCTTCATTCCTCTCTTGTCTCTTACAATAAATCAACAACAATAATTGGTTATCTCTTGAAATGAATGAGATGGTTGGAGGGACCCTTTAAAGGTGATGCAAAAAGATTCGTAACACTTATTAAAGGGACATGGAAGCCAAAAAAGATTGGCTTTCATATGAAAGTTTATCGCCTAAATAATATAAAAACCAAAACCAGAGTGCACAAAAATGTCTACTTCGCGAGATATCCTAAAAATCGTTTCCCAGCCAAGGCGCAGTCTTACGGCGTTTAGCGCATAGGAACAAGTAAACGGCATCGACGTATTCCCGGAACAAATAAATATCTCTCGCCGCAGGAATTTTTTAAAAATATTTTTCAAACACTATTATCTTTATTATCGTCTCAGAAACATATTCTAGAAGTATGGTCATGTTCGGTTTCACAAAATTTCTCGCTTCCATGTCCCTTTAAGCCAGCTTTCGGTGATTTTGGAGACCTATTTCAAGGCAAATTCATAGCAAAATTTAAAAAAAAACGTGCGCAAATTACCGAGAAAACGACTAAAAAGTTGCTTCATGTACAGGAAATTCAAAAAATAAAGGCGCGAACAATTATTTAACTTGATTTATTTAACTTGTAAGCATGTACATTTTTGTAATTAGAACCGTTCCGCATAGCGCATGCTACAATTTCTTCCACTCTCCATAGGGAAATACACGACTCTCAAACTTCTATCTCATGTTCTCTATAATTTGTGTGCAGACCGACTTCCTTCGAGGATTCCTTTCACAGCTAGACCTCGGTGCTGACAAAACACGAGTCTCTATTCTGGTAAGATTTTCGGTGTCTCATCGTTCAGAATGACAATCTTTTCGAAAAAGTATCTGTAGAACTTAGTTAGTCTCTCTTCAACTTATCCCAAATTTCCCAACCAAAACCACACTAATAACCGGTTTTCAGCAATACAACGATAAGGATTACTACACCACAGTGCCATTCTCTGCTGGCATTTATGCTGGCCCCAACTCAACACTGACCAATGTGCTCAATGTCTACGAGAAGGACGTCAACAACGTTAGTATTTTCAGCTTTCTTCAGAATCATCCGGACTGCGCTCATAAATCTGACCTTTTAATCATGTTCGTGAGGTATTCCGATGGTGTACTTGCTTTCAGATACTTTCCTTTTTTGGGATATATCCTTATCTTTCAGAATTACTCCTGTACGGCACGTGCTCTGCGCCATGCGCGCTTTGAGGTTCTCGAGGGCAATGTTACCGATGTGAGTATTTATAGCACATTGCAGTTCTTTCCCGAAAACGAAGTGATAAATTATTTCATTAATGATTTCTAATCACCTAATGCCTTTTAACCTCAATCCCTTCTAATGCCAGCATTTGCGCAAAAGTGTTTGGTGTAAAAATAATCCACCACGCCTCAAATTATTGCATTGCAAAGAACATACGTACACTGATCGCTATGTCATTTCCTAAAGAGCGACTATTGTTAAAATGTATGTTCTGGTACCCGTAACATATCTCACGACAATTCATTTCCGTGCGCTCTGGTTCCGGGTTTTGTATTACCTATTTATTCGGTAAGCTTTCATATGAAAGGTACACCTTTGCTTTGAATTTTCCTCTAATTCATCCCGATTAGTGCCGTCGAATCGGATCTTTTTCACGGTTATTTTTCATGCATTCCGTAAATCGAGCAACACAGCAGTTACAGCAGTGCATTTAGAGAAGTACATTTCGAGTAGTACCTCGTTTCCTCATAGGTCGTTTGATATACCCGAATGCACTATTCGATGCCCCAAGTGGTCAGGAACATGGAAAAACTTGTCATTAGATCCGAAAAACTCACGTAGAAAAGTTATTCAATAAAACCAAAAATTCTTGATACTGGAGTGTAACTGCTGTGAGCAATGTCCTGGTTATACTGGGCAGATGAAAGATCACCATAAAACGGACCCAATTCGACGGCTCTTATCTCGATCCCTTGCAGAACAAGCCGCGCGCGGGCGTGAAGCGCGTGCTGCTGTACGTCGGGTCGTTCTTCGAGAACTGCGGCATCGCCCTGAACAGCCCCACCATGTCCATGTGGAGGCAGTTCTTCGAGTCGGGACAGGACACACTTCCGAACACGCCTTCGCGACTCGCCGCTTTCGGTAAGCGAACCAGCGTACACAGTGTTCTCAATGCTAAGCGAACAAGCCAAAATGCTTAGGATTCAGTGTTTTCCGTGCGAGAGTTCCGAAATCAGGGTTATTTTTCGGCATCTCGTTCGCTTAACATTTTGACTGTTGTCAGAAGACTGTGTGTAGCAGGATTGGGTCGGACGTCAAGCAGAGTATCTAGTGGAAACAAGTAGAGTATCGCAGTCGAAAGTACGGACTTTTTTTCGAAAGCCTTGAGCTTTTCGCAATACATTAAAGGATCCCACAACCCAATTTTTGGCACTATATTTGGCGACTACCACATGATAGAGCATCTCGCAATGTACAACATTTATATTTTGAACTTTTTACCAAAGTGCCCCATGAGGCGCTATTCGCTGAGAAAGTTGGTATTCTAATTGGGGTTTAGATCGTAGGGGGGAATCGTAGGGGGAGGGGATAATCGAGTCCTGAGGTAGTGGAGGGCAGGGGAGGCCTCATTTCCATGCGCACTTTGACCGCTCTCGCCCATCACCGATCAATAATGACTTGAAATGAACGAAGGAGCGTGCTCAAAGCGCTCATGGAAATGAGGCCTCCGCTGCCCTGCACTACCTCAGGACTCTATTATCCCCTCCCCCTACGATCTAAACCCCAATTAGAATACCAACTTTCTCGTCGAATAGCGCCTCAGGGGACAATTTCGTGAAAAGTTCAAAATATAAATGTTGTACATTGCGAGATGCTCTATCACGTAACAGTCGCCAAATATAGTGCCAAAAATTGGGTTGTGGGATCCTTTAAAGGGCCCCTCCACGCAACATCTACCATATATATTTTTGACATCACTAGAGAGCTCTCAATTTCCTGAGTCTCATACTCTCTCCTTTTAGTTGAAACTTCGCCGTTGCTGAGAAAAAGCTGTGCAAAGATTTCTCTCGCTGTCTGCGTCTATTTCTCCGTCTATTTCTCTGTCTATTTCTCCTTTGTCTCTCACAATCAACCGCTCTTAATTGGTTGTCTCTTGAAATGAATGAGATTGTTAGAGGGACCCTTTAAAGACAGCAGAGAATGACGTTCATTGTTTCGAAATTATGGCCATGTTTTGAAACGCAGCTCGCAGCGCGTGATTGATATGATACGCACTACGTTTCACCAGTCCGCGTTCCGAAATTCCGAATGTCTCTGCGTCTCTCCAATTTCCCTGCTCTATCGCCTCCACTGTCTTAAAGGGACATGGAAGCGAGAAATATCTTGAAACCGAAAATGGTTGTACTTGTAAAATATATTTCTTAGACGATGATAACGATTATAGCCTTTAAAAAATATTTTTTAAAAATTTCTGGAGCGAGAAATATTTATTTGTTCCGAGAATAGCTCGATGCCATTTGCCTCGTTACTATGCGCTTAACGCAGTAAGACTGCGCCTTGGCTGGGAAACGATTTTTAGGATATCTCGCGAAGTAGTCATTTTTGTGCACTCTGATTTTGGTTTTTATATTAATTAGGCGATAAACTTTCATATGAAAGCCAATCTTTTTTTGGCATCCATGTCCCTTTAAAGGGACACGGAAGTGATTTTCAAGTGAAGCTTATATGAAAGTTTTTGTCGTAATTAGTATAAAACCAAAAGGAAAAATAATAAAAATTAATAGTATTCGAGAAATGATTTTTTGAAATTTCGTCCAACGACGACGTTACTGTGTTTAGCGAAAGGAATTAAGCCAAAAGCGACATTCCTGTTAACGACGGAA
>LS899983.1:2183-44973 GCA_900490955.1 Micoletzkya japonica
GATTCGCCTCGATGACCAGACACGAAGAGGAAGTTCTGCAAACGGCTTTTTAGTAGACTAATAAAATGGGCCGAGGTTTTATGATTCCGACTCGAATTTGCCGAGAATACTGTATGTACAGTATGAAAGCATTATTTATGAACGCTATTAATACTTACAGAATAAGATGTTTCATTCTAAAATATAAAACGAACCTTGATTTGCGAAGACAAACTACTCCTAGCGCTCCACGGTCATTCGAGCGACACCTCGGCCATTATTCCGCTGCAAACTCTTGATTATCAGCTTCACGGGTTGCATACAAAGTAGAACTAATCGAATATATGACAATAACAACCGAAACATACAAAAATAGAAGTATTACTGTCTGAATGTACCCCGGCTTTGAACAAACGCGTCAAAGAGTAAAAAACAGCGTGACACGAGAGCAAGCGTTGGAGGAGTAAGTAATAAGTATATAATAGGGTAAATAAATCTTACAAAACGCATATAAAACCTAATTATCGTCTTCCGTGCGCCAAAAAGTCGAGCACTGACCAGTTATCGCAAACTGAAAAAAACTTGGCAAAATGCCACCTCTTCTGTGTTTAGCAACCGTAATCGTACAGTGATGGAACGTTTTAGTCAATAATATTACAGATGGGTTGGGGTGGGGGGGGGGGGTGGTCAATGCCTTTCAGGGGCTCCTTCCCAGAACTGCGTGTGTGAGTGGTTCGGGTGCTTGATATCTATGAACTTAAAAAATTAAGTTCACCTCTATGAACTCAACAAACCCCCAAAATTTTATATAAATCGGTTCATTCACTCTTGAGAAAATTCAAAAAAGGGGTGAATTCGCTATTAAACACATTCTTCACCGGGCGGAATGCTGTGCTCCGTGTAAATACATTGTTGTTAGTGCTGGCAAAAATTGCAGGGAAAAGGGAAAATATGCGGTATCTGCTGTCTGCTTCACTCAGAAAATTATGTATAATATGGAATACATTGAATGTGTTAAGAGATCCTTACACTATTAATGCATACCACGGAATACAATGAATGTATTGGGAGGGGTCCTATGTATGCGTGCGAATACATTTATGTATTTATTCCGAGCTATGCATTACGACTGTATCATGAGGTATTATTTATTTTCACTTACTTACTCAAGAGCCATACACTGCTTCAGAACGTGACACGAGAAACCATGCCAAGAAATGGCTATGGAATTCACGGCAGTTTAGACTTCATGAAGGACACGATCCCAATAAGCTGTTCCCTGCAATTCTCGATGCTTTGCTCTTTTTTATCCATGAAATCTCGTACTGCAGGAATTGAGTACTGCTGAAATTCGTTGTTTTGAGTGCATAACCGAAGTTATTTTCCACAAAACAGGGGGATAAAGAATTTAGAAGACGCTTTCTCTCATACTTGTGCAAGTGTTGACTTAAAATTTTTGCAGGTTGTCCGCCTTAGATAAACCTAAATGCAACCATGTTAGCATGTTATTTTGGTATTACTGTATTACTTGACCATTTCATCCTCAACAACAGCAAACCAACGGTGTAACAATTAGCCGCAAACACAACAACTATGGGCAGGAGAACAACAAATGAACAGGGAAACAAACAAAAAACAGGCGCAGTGAGTAGAGCATTCCATTCGGGTCTTCTTGATGTATATATTTCATATATTATTCCTAACAACGACATAAAAAACAGCACAGAATATTGGTCTAAAAGACCTGAATGGGCTGGAAAAAATGGAGCCTCAAGCGGTTCCGAACCGTTTGCTCTTAAAGGGCAGGGCAGCCGGCTCATCGGTTACCGTACTCGCGACGCGGACGCGCTTCGCGTCCGTCGCGCCCAGGGCCGCGACGCGTCGCGCAAACTTGGGCAGCGAGGGACGACGGGAGGGATTGACCAGGATCTCGTCGGGACCCGAGAGGAGGGCCCAGTCCTCTAGATGGGAGGCTACGAGCAGGCCGAGGGGCGACGGCACCAGGGAACAGATGGCGCCCTTGGCAAAGAGGTCCGTCGCCGCGTAGGTTACGGTAGCCGTAGAGGAGGCGTGCTTGGCAAAGCCGTACAGCGCCGTGTCCTTCGCCTCCTTCACGTCGCTCGACAGCACGACCAGCGTCCCATCCGGAGAATAGGCAAGCTCCACCGGGAGGGTTACGGTAAGCGGCGAGGGGTCTCGAGCGGAAGAGGAGGACAGAGGGATACGGTAGGCCAGCGAGCGGGACGTGAGGAAGGCGAGGTGGGAGAGGGTGGGTGAGACGGCCAGTCGTATAGGGACCCCGAGGAGAGAGGCTGAAGTGGAGGGGAGAGTACAGGGGAGAAGGGATTTATAGATAACGGTCATTTTGATTTTGTTAGCTTTTTCTCATTTCAAGTTTTCATGGTAGTTTTCCGCAGTGTAAGCGTGGGCTCCAGCATCGACACACGAAAACTTCGCAAAGAATTATTTCGGGTAAAATGGAAATCGAGAAACGTACCGCCATCGACGATCGTTTCCACAGTCGGATTCGACGCCTCCAACTCGACCCGAACTATCTGCAAGAAATGGATTACCTTTCGCTTCTTGTTTCTTATATATCACACTGACAATAACTCTCCACGCATCGGCTGACCTTATTCTGCAGTCCGAGGTACAGATGAGCGTTGGTCGCCAGGAGTGATGAGCAGGCTGCGAGCGGCGGCAACGCGGACAGACGCGTCGCGGTCAGCTGGCCGCTCTTGGAAGAGGGGCCGGAGGAGGAGGAGGAGGAGGAGATACGGTAGACTACCGTACCCGTACGAGAGGAGAGGGCCACGTGGCGGCCGTCGGGCGAGGCAGCACTGGAAAATGCCGAGTTGAGTTGAAATTTTTTTTTGAAAATTGAGAAAAAATTGAGAAAACTGATGCTTTTGGTCGAGTCGACAGTCATGTACGCCGTTGCCTATATGTAGATCCGACCCACATGGGTTGTACGGAAACCAGCTTAACCAAATTTCTATCTTTTGGATACTATTCCTATGCCTAAAGTTCAAAAGATGAACACGTCTTTAAAAAAAAGCCTCTTTCTGGCAGCTGCGATTTTATTCATTTATTTATTTATCGAATACACCGTGCGGTGTGCGGCAGGTAGGGGGAGATGGCACGGATAGAACGATTGATGCTTAATTTCGTCACTCACACAGCCAGCAGGGGCAGCTTCTTGTCCGTGTACACCAGTAGCTGGAAGACGGGTTCGGGATTCGTCGACCACACCTGCACCGAGTGCACGCCGCGCACCACGCACCACGCGCCCGCGTACACCACCGCCCGCTGCAATGGCCACATTCCGGTCCGGGAAATGCTGAAGCCCGGCCGCCGGCTCCGTGTATACCCGGGTTTTTTTTGCAAAACAATTTATAAATGTTAATAAAAAAGAATTTGAAAAGAGCAAAAAGGTTTCCCGTACGTGATTGTCGACGGGCATAATGAAGGGCTCGGGGTGGGCGCGGAGAATCTCGCAATCGGCGCCCGCCGCAAGGACGTGATCCTGCAAAGGCATTATTAGAGCACACGGGTTACCACCATCTTTGCATAGGTGGACAGGGATTGCTTATTGCAGTTTTGTATTCTGGTAGACTCAAACCATGGTTTCCCGTATTATCATTCCAGATCAACCCCCGCATCCCCCCTTCCTCCCGCTACCGTACCTGCCACACGGCGAGCGCCCGAATGTCCCGATTGACGATGCGTCGCGTGGTGCAGTCGGACCACGAACCACGCGTCTGTGAGATAGCAACCACATTTTAGCATAATACAATAAAATAATAAATAATAAATTACAAATGACAAAATAACAAATGTTATAATGCATAAGATGCTTACCGTCTCGTGTATCTCGACAATGGCCGGATCGACGCCCGCGGCGAATATCCGGCCCCTCTGCACGGTCAGAGCGAGAACGTCCGCCTCGTGCCGGACTATCGTCTGCAATACGTCAATAATTGCGTAACCATTCAAAAGCAAGAAAATAGCATGCACATCTTCTACTCGTTTCTTGACGACCGCCATAACACTACTCGCCCAGGCTATCGTAGCTGCTGACAAAGCGCGGGGCCTACCGTACTCCCCGCCTACCGTATACCCCATGCTACCGTACCTCAATAAGCGTTCCCTTGACCGTATCCCAGATGGCCACCGTGCCCGTCGAATGGCCCGAGGCGAGGACTCCCTCGCGGACGAAGGCCACCGCCCAGACTACCGTAGCCAGCCGCTGCTCCGCGCGCGCGACGCGCAGCTCGCGTTGCGTCACCGAGCCGCCTGCACATCATACGTGACCACATTTTCCTATTTTTCCCACCCTTCTGCAGCATACCGTAAGGCGTAAAGACATAAAGATAAACAAAAAAAATTTTTTTCTTAGCGGTCATAAAGATAAGCTTTGGACGAACAGCATACCTGGATAATATTAGGAAGCAAACAAAAGAAACCAACCACTCGTCCCGCCCTGTACCAGCCAGATGCCGTCCAGACCGCCAGCCGCGACCTACAATGCAAAATTTCAATTTGATGCAACATTACCGTATCCAATTTGAGCCCTTCTCGACGATAAAAAAACCATCACTCCATTCTTTTTCGCTTACCAAGTCTCCATGCGCAGCCAGAGAGAAGAATCGCGTGTCGACACCGAGACTCAGCGTTCTGGAAGAAAAAAGCTCACTTGTTAGAGTGGATTAAACAGATCCGTCGGAAAATCATTCCGAATACCAGGCAAGAGAGTGTGCAAAAGCGAGAGAGTTGCACTCATTTTGGAACGAAAGAAACGGACAGCGATCGGTTTATTATACTATTAGGTTGGCACATAAGTCTTGGAAGATTTTTATTTCGACTTTGGAATATCATTAATATTGATACTATCTGTTACTGATTACTGGATAGTAATAGCACATCCTTAGATATTTATAGTGATGGTGTCCGCACGCTGCTTGCTCTCTTTTTTAGCAAGAAAATGATTTGCTTTTGTTCCCTCTCCCAGTCACTCCCAGTTTTCAGGCTATAATATAACTAATTCTCAATGTAAAAGGTTATAATTATACCATTGCATAGTTGAAGGACAGTGTTACACATAATTGACAACAGCTCATTTTAATTCGCTTCGATAAAGAAGTTAGGATAAAATACATCAGTATTGACCCGTAAGCTTAATCCTTCATATGTGCTAGATATAATCACCACATGGTGTGTATCAACAACATGGAAAGATGTATTCAAATATCAACACATTTAGTTTCCCCTTTGATGAACCCTGAATTTGTGAAGCGCGATGTAAGTCTGACCCCCCGAGGCACATGGTGGTCTGACATATCAAAGTAGTAGTCACTCCAACCCATATAATTCACTCAAAAACAAAAATATGATCTCTTAACGCTTATGAAATAGGTAGTGTAAGGTCTAAACTTTTTACCATAACTCGCGTTGCTCTCTTCTTCAGAGAGATAGCGATATTTCAAAGCACCGATTCAGCCTTATTTCCAAGTCTTTCTTGAAGAATAAGCCAGTGGTACATGATAACTATCGAATTATAACTATTACAAGATGAATTAGATCTTTAGGCCTAACGTATACATAGGGTCATTCTTGCTCCAGATGGGAGTTATTAGAAAAGTATGACGAAAATGACTACAATGCCACATCGTCGACCGGTGGACCCTTACTCCGCTCTCTTTTTCTGTTCATTTTTTAGAAAGGAGGCAAGATGGAATAGGAATTTCTATCTATTGCATACTACTAATGCTTCTATTTGTAATGACAGTTTCATATTCCGCGGAACTGCGGGCACTAAAAAGAAATGCTTGGTAAAATGAATGGCTGTTTTTGAGAGCAAGGCCATCACCTCTTCGAGCTCAGCTCCTTTAGCCCAAGACAAGAGTGCAAAAGAGCAAAAGTTAGAAGATTGATACGTCTGCTGTAATTGCTGATAATATGGAGGATTAGCGTTGGCTAGGTAAGAAATCAGAAAGTAGTAAATCTATCTCACAAAAATCTTCCAAGACTTATGTGCCAACCTAATCTATAGTTGTGCTATGAGAGATAAAGCGAATGCATGCATTATAAAAAGCTGTACTAGTACTACTATAGTGACTTACTTGACGACCATTCTGGATGCGGTATTGACGTAGTAGAGGGTGGAGGAGTGGGAGACGACCACGGCCGTCGTCGAATTGGCCGCAGCTACGGCGAACAGGGGCGAGGGAGACACTTGGAGGGACTGCAAGGGAATACTCTTAGTAGAGACTGAATATATAGCGAATCACAATATTGTTGCTGAATATACACTAAACACCATAAACAGTGTTAGTAGCTTGTTTATTTTTTTCTGTTGTATTACATCAAGACTATATCTAGGAACAAAGAACATGCCAAATGACGGCACCTTGACTTCGTCCTCGTGCGGATTGACGAAGAAGACGCGGCCGTCAACCGCGCACGCGACCGCGACGCTTCCCACCCAGGCGACGCCCTCCACCTGCACATCATCGTAATCATGGCCATCTACCACACCTACACCGCAAAGCCAGAATGCATAAAGTATGGCGGATTTCACCAGTCCCCAGTCTCAGCGCAACGTTTCCGCAGCACCTAATGTGTTAGAGAAAATTCTGCGGCGCCCTCCCTACGTTGATTACGGTAATAGCAACACTCACGACCGTTTAAATCAACACGCACAAAACACTTAAAATGCACAGTGAGTGGCGAACCGCGACGCGTACGTGACGCGTATTGAGAATGGATTTTTACGTCAAAATCTAACTACGGTATCAGCTCTCAAAAAGGAAATTTTCTCCCACAGTTGGATCTAGGTTGTAATCGTACGTCGCTGCAGCACTGCCCTCGTACGATTTGACTAGAGACAGTATCGAAGAGAATACGCCAGACCGCTCGAAACCAGTCGTAATATTATTTATACCTTTGCGCCCCAGCTCATTCTCCGTTCACATGACGCCATCCAGGCTGGTCGGAAGTTGACTTGCTCAATCACATCTTCCGTCTTCCTGTAAGACGCAAAGATACTCATAATTATGATGATGTGCAGGTGGAGGAGTATTCGCCTCCCTATACTTCCACAGTAGTAAGAAGAGTCATCCTATGGTAGCCATCGCCACTACACATAATACCGTGCCGTATTCCCCGGCTACCGTATCCCCAATCTCCCTTTCCCCTACCGTACCCCTAACTTTCCTTCCCCTACAGTATGCCATATTCCCCCATCTACCGTACCCTTCGCTCTTCCTGACGACCATTCCTATTCCGAGTGTCGGGTGCACCGCCATCGCAGTTACGGGAAGGGCAGGAATCCGGAGAGAGCGCCATTCCTCCACCTCTATCTCCATACTGAAGATAATTTTTCACAATACAATATGTATTTTAATAAATAAAGATATCAATTATTTCTGCAATAATAGGGGGAAAATAGCATGAGATATAGAACGAGCAGCAAACTCGATACTGCCAATCTCGCAGAAAAACCGGAAGCCGTGAAATATACCTTTATCACGAGTAGTTAGAGAATGTACACATACGCAGTTACATGAAAGGCACACACACAGATTACACATTCCCGCAATCAGAGAGAAGATAAGGAACGAATGAATGAATGAGATACGGTAGAGGGTTTGAGATGCTTAGAGATAGAGAGATATGAGAGATACGAACGTTCGGAAAGCCACAACAACGATAGCCTTAGGTATAAAAAGAACTAGAACATAATCTTCTAGCACAAATAATATAACGTGCACACACCTAAAGAAAATAAAGAGCCTGTTACCAGTAAATAGCAATAAGGGAACGAACAAGTCTAGCGATCAAAACACACTTCACCCTGCAAACGCAAAGACTGGAGCTACAACGATCAAAGATCATAGCGAAAGATCAGAGATCAAACTACAAAGATCAAGGATCACCAGATCATTGCCCGGATCGAGGAGAACCAGCCGCCGGTCTGCGTTACGTGCCCCGCGGGCATGACCGACGCCTTCTCCTTCTCCGGATCAACCTCAAATCAAGGGTTCAAAGATCAAAGATCAAAGATCGAGGACATAGTTCATTCAGCCATCAATAACGGTAACAAGCCTACAGCTAGGCATAGCAGGCATAACCTTCACAATAACCGGGAAATAGCGAACCACCATTTCGTCAAATCGGCCATTAAAACGCGTTGTTTCATGACCCGCGTTGCCTTGAAACTGCGTAAATATCTATCAATCTATTCAAACAGGCTTGATCTGCATACAATTAGAGCGTACTGTTGATGAACTGGTGGCTGAACTCCCTGACCTGTATCCCCTGGAACCGTACCTCATCCAGATAGTCGGGCATCTCGGGTAGTCGCTTGTCCCTTCCTCCGCCCTCGGCCTCCTCCTCCTCTTCCCTCGTCATCTCCCAGACCTCCTGCTCCCGGTTCTCGTTGACCACAATCCTCTCGACCCTCTCCGCACCCGCATCGAACAGCTTGTTGACGATTGACTGCAAATGCGAAGCTTGAGAAAATAAAAATTATAATGCTTTGTAATTTTAGGAGAATGCATTATGTGTCTTTTTGTTTTAAAAGCGACTGCTTTACAGGTAGCAACATTGAGAAGGACAAATAGCCACTCGGAGGCAAGAAAGGATCACACACACACACACACATGGGCTAGTTTTGTCCCAACATTTTGGCAGGCTGCCTTACATAATTATGGGAACATCAAAAGCAGCCATCCTAACAAGTGTTTTACACTACGATTCTCTAGTGCAGGCGCCACCCCCCATCCTAACGCCCGATCCATACACGGGCACGGACCAGACGGTCGACAGTGGTAGGGCCCCCCACCCCCTCATTTTGTCAATAACTTAAGCGGGTAGGCGCGTTGTTATTACAGTATGCCTCATCGGTAGGCTAACCAAAACCCCCTCAACTTATGCACTGGCTGGTACGCTCTTCGAGCTCAAAATAACGGGCGGTAAAGCTGCGCACTATGGTCCGCTCGGACAATCACGCCCGTGTATGAAGGATCACCTGGCAGGTTACGGTAGTCTTGACGCGGATGAGCGCGCGTCGCTTCTCCGCATCGAACGTCACCGAGACCACCCCGCCGCCTTTGACTATCTCAAATTAATTTTCAAACTATTATTTTCAATATTAAAACAATGAGTGCAAGCATAGACACCAAAGCAAGCACAAAAAGCCATAATAACAGTGGAGTTAGCAAACCTTCTGTTCGGCCGCATCCCGTATATCCTCCGTGAAGGGCGTCAGGACGAAGGTCAACTGAACGGAGCGCGAGACGAAGCGGCGGGTGTGGTGCGGCGAGTGCAGCGACGACTGGCGACGAATGCTAAATGGCACACGATTACCTTTCATTCTGCGCTTAGTGCATATCATACGTGGGCACCGACCCGAAGTATGGGTGGTAGGCTAAAATTTTTTCAGAATTTTCCGTCGGTAGGCCTATATTTTCTATGAAATTTCAATTGGTAGGCCTGATTTCGTACAATGGTAGGCCCGTTTTTAAAAAAATATTGCGGGGAAGGTTGCCCATGTATGGTGCATATTTGCGTGTACAGCTTTACGCTTGATTTGTATTGTAAGCGTGACAGCTGAACAGTGAAGCCGAAATGTATGAAATCGTTACTTTCTGGCCTGCTGCGGCAACGCCGCCGCCTTTGAGGCGATGTTGATCCGCGACGTGAGCAGCATCAGGTTTTGCACGACGGAGATGGGCAGGTCCTGAACGGAAAACAATGTGATCAGGAGTACTGTAACTGACATAGATTGAGGACTCCGTTTGCATGTCCTCTGCGCATTTCAGCTACCACAAGGTAAGCATTCCAAGACCAGATAGGAAATAAATGAAGGCAACTCGTACACAGATAAAAAACCGGACGAGATCGAGTTCATTCATAGCTAATTGCAAAGAAATGAAGCATATGCAGACCTGTTCAGCCGCCGCAGATAATGCAGCCCTCAGATCAGTCGCATCCTTCAGAAGCGCTGCGTCTTCCCGTTTCTCAGTCAGCGTTAATAGCACGGATACAGCTCGGGTCACAGGGCGTGCATCCGTCTCGGACAATAACTTGACCACGAGGCTCAGGAAGTTCTCCTCCTACAAGGAAACTATGACCCATTATAAGTCATCACTAAAACTGTATTATACGACAAGAGCAACATCAAAAGGTTTCAGAGCAAATAAAGCTTTCCAAACAAACCTTTAGCAAAAGCGCCCTGGCTTCGGGCTTAGACTGCGCCAGGTTGTGGTACATTTTGATGTTCTGCAGTCGTTCGTCTGAGAGGTCGACCATCTGGAAGGATAACAAAGTCATAAGACGAAAAGCCCTGGCTAAAGAGAAAAAAATTTCAAAATGATTAAATCGTTCCGAGGACCGCAAATCAGGACACCCTGTGAGCAGTTCAAACAGGGCGCTACTATGATCAGGCTACAGTAACCCGTGAATTTGTGAACGGGTTTTATTTTTATTTTACTATTTACATGGAAAACCAATAAGAATTTTTTTAAAAATCCGTCATTAAGTATAAATATGCAAAAAATGCAAGCATTTTTAAGAACTTTTTTTAAGAGCGAACTTGAGAACCCGCTTCCAATTGTCTACTAGTTTTGGGAGAAGAGGATTATTCGAAACTGCTGTCCACATGTTCAGTTTCCGCGTATTCGAAAGGCTCCTCTAGGGCCACTCGGTTGATTGCTTGGCTTACCCCTTCCACCTCTTTTCCTTCCCTTTACCCCACCCTCCCCCCTCTTCCCTCCTCTTCTCTCCGTCCCCCTCTTACTCCCTCAAGGATGTGCAGTGCTCGATTGAATTTCATTACTGGCCCGTCCCCCTCGAGAGAGGGAGTCTTAGCCCTCCATAGAAGCTTGCCGTCTACACGTACCTTTTCCGTTGGGACGGTTTCGGTTCAAATCGGGGAAGAATGCTTCATTTTCAATATTTTTTTTTATTTTCTTCGCGTCTCTGCATTCATCGCTGAGTAGCGGAAATCTTACAGAGTATTCAATTTCAGATGCGCCAATGCTACTAGTAGCCCTTTTGACAAACCTCTTCATCTACAGTTCTGCACAGGCCGAAAATCAGGAATGCGGTGGGAAGATATTGGAGAACAACGAGGCTGAAGGCACCATTGGGTAGGAAAATGAAAAGATAAAGGCGTCATTCTGTTGTTTTACAATTTTATATTTATTACCCAAACTAAATTCTATAATATTATTATTTCCAGATACGGCCCGCTCGAAGTGAGCACTAACCAAACGCGATGTGAGTGGTCGATAGACACCAATGAGCGGCATGCGGTGAGAAATTGTGCTTTCTTTTATTTGATTTTATAATCCGTGCTAACGACAATTATTAAATATAAAATTTGTACTTGTTCATTTTACACTTCACTAGATAGATAGCATATGATTGAACTGCTAATTGTAAGTAAGGAAAAGAGTCATCGATCCCTGTTCCTTCCTCTCGGATTAAGTTGTCAGACAGCGTTGCTCTGGCATCTGCTTTGCATTACAGTACATTGCTTCTCTTCTCTTTTTCTCGCCGCTCAAGACCCAGCTAGTTTATGCTCTTCTAGGTTAGACCTTACAATTAGCAAAGATTCCACTCCCACCCTCATTGTCAGCACAGCGTTCCGAAGGCGGTGCAAGTGATAAGCAAAGAAAATGACAAAAAACGTTATTGTTTTAGATTTTTGGATCTTAACATTTTCGGCCTTTCGCTTACCACTTACGGTTAGAAAATTGTGTCAGATATCCATCGAATGGCTCTCCTTCGACCTTCCGCCCAATTCTACGAGAAGTCGACAGTGTCTCGACTCGTACGTCCAGCTCATCTGGACTGACAGGTAATCTACGCGTTTTCCCATTTTTTCGATCTTTTTCATTTCCTAAGTATTTCTCGTCTGACTCTCTCCATGCTTCTATGCTTCTGATCGCTCTCTCGGCCTAACAATGCATGGTTAAAAGGCTTAATATTCTCCTCTTCTTGTTCATCGCTCCGTTCAGAGGCGGTCGCATGTACCCCCAGTCTCGTCAGTGCGGATCGAGTATTCCCGAACCTCTGACCACCCTCCAGCACCATCTACTCGTAGTTATGGTCACCGAACGGTCGCTCAAACCGTATGAGGGATTCCGGCTGAGATACACGATCATGTCTGAAGGTTGGTTGGGTAGATTTTTTTTATTCGGCGTGGGAAATATTTCCCTGGATTATGTGGGAAAATTTCGATCTGTGCAATAATGCAATTCAGAGAAGGTTCGTCCGTCGGAGGAGTGCCCACAAACAGGCAACGCTGAATCGGGAATTATTACGAGTCCCGGCTGGCCCAATGCTCTTACTGGTATATACTGAGAATCGATATTTTCAAAACTTTTCTATCCAGATTGCTTTACAATTTTCCTTACACAGGTCGAGATTAGAGTCGACAGATGATCTAAGAGCGTGTCAACAAAGTTCATTCTTTTGCTTGCGTCACTTCACAGTCCTTCCCCGTCTCTGGCCATTGTTGCACATTGTTGATACGTTCATCGTTCATTCGTCGAACTCTAGATAGTCGAGGTGTAGATATGCGTAAGTTCGCATAGATAGATAGGGCGTGTCAACAAAGTCCCGGCTGGCCCAATGCTTTTACTGGTACGGTGGAAGAGCAAATGAGACGATCCCGTACTGCAGGGAACGTATCGTGTACGTGGCTGCTCCGTGTCCCGCCCCACCAGCTCATCCTCGTCCAGCCCCTCTACGTCCACCTCAGTCCCTCCTTTGGTCAGCTCCACTTGAATACCAGTCTAGACGTTAGTCATATCAATGTTATCGCCCGTGGAAAGAATAGCCATTGTGATAGTCATCGTAGTGAAAACAAACGCTACATATTTTACTTGAACAACTCCGTTGTCTAAAAGCTATCGTTATATCCCCCTCGCCTTCAGAGGAGTGCGACAAGGTGCAACTGTCACTCCTCGACGGCTACCGCTTCGAGTCCTCCTCGCCCTCCGTCGTCCCTTCATCCGCTGATGTCGCTCGCTTCTGTGGGCCCCAGGACCACTACCGAGACGAGAATGAACTGTCGTACCTGTCGACGACCAATCGACTGCTCATAAGGTAGGCCTTTTAGCATTCTTTTGCAGCTCGATTGTCCTCTGCATAAGCGGGTATCATTGAGGAAAATGTTCCGCCAGTCGTCTCATTCCTATTTCACATGAGAGAGCGAAGGGTATGTGAGTGCAGACGAAGTAGGAATGAGGACGAACTTTTTCGTCAATAAAATCCTCTCCTAGAGTCTCAGAAGTATACTTCTGAGACTCTAGGAGGGAAACAACAAACAACAATAAACAACAAACTTTAGCCTCACTGAAATTGTAGAAGTTCTTACTATAAAAGGTACCGTTCCGCTGCCCTCGTCATCAACGATGATTCAGATTCCGCTCCTCGGACCGACTGCTTCCCTTCGGCGAGCGCATCGGCTTCCGCCTGTCGTGGACTGCGGTCGAGGGCGTCGTGGAGGGCGACAATGCGACGTGCAGGTATACGGGAATATATAAATGGGAGAAAAAGGGGGGACAAGCTCCTTTTTGGTTCCAAAATCCTATTCGCCTACAGGATCGGATCGCATGCGCGAAAACCACTATGCATATAGGGAACAAACATACGAGGAACATTGCTTGCAGCTATATCTCTGAACGCGTTGAGATTCTTAACATGCTAGAAAAGCCAGCAATTACTCTGCCTACAGGGCCTTCTCGTGTCACGCGCCCGTCTGCATTGAGAGCACGCAGGTACATATATAAGTCCATTAGTTATTAGACACTAATAGTTCCAGCAGTACAGCCTCGTCGTAAACATGTTCGACACAGTTGCTGTCTAGAATAATATGATTTACCCACAGGGCATGTGCTCGAATCGCGCCCACCTGTGCATCAACTCCTCTCTGGAATGCAACGGTTCGGCTTTACTTGGCTACTAGAACATCGCCACAAGAATTCATATCTATAGTGGAATAAAAAGATACGTCAGTAAATCATTCCGAGGGCGAGAGAGTGCGCAAAAGTGAGATAATTAGACTCATTGTGAGAGACATCAAAGTAACGGACGGACCGGTTTACTCCACTATAAGATATTATCGTCTGACAGTATAGTGGAAGAAACCGATCCGTCAGTTTCTTCCGTTCCAAAATGCGCCTAATTCTCTCACTTTTCCACACTCTCTCGCCTTATATTCGGAGAGATTTTCCGACGGATCTTTTTAATCTACTATAGCACGCTTGACAGGCCAAGCCAACTGCCCGTTCTCCGACTTCTCCGATGAGCGGGGTTGTGCGTGGAGGGAAACGACGATGATCGCCGGCGTATCTTCAGGTATAGTGGATTAAAACGATCCGTCGGAAAATCATTCCGAATATCAAGGGAGTGTGTAAGAATGAGAATTAGACGCATTTTGGAATCAAAGAAACTGATGGACCAGTTTACTCCACTATAAAGTTGTATTGTGAAATTCCTTCCAACTGCATTTCTGCTTCAACCAGAGATACATAAATGCAAATTATCAAAAAAAATTCTAAAGTAGGAATGAGTCAACCGATGGAACACTTTTTCAGTAATGTCGTAGTCTATCTAGGTATGGCTAGTGAAAAATGTCCCGTCAGTGGTCTCATTCCTAATTCCGATGAGGAAAAACGAAGCAGTATGGAGAGTGCGCAGTTTCTGTGATTCCAAAATGCGTCTAATTCTCTCACTTTTACACACTCGCTCGCCTGATATTCTTTTGGAATGATAAGCTGACGGATCTTTTTTTATTTCGCTATATTGTGAAATGGTTGCAGGCGTGGTCTCGATCTTCCTCATCGGTCTCCTGTGCAGCGAACACCGGCGACGTACGAGGAAGGCCCTCGAGATAGCGAATGCCGCCTGTCGATGATCCACCCTCATCATTATTATTATTATTATTATTATTATTATTATTGTTATTATTATTATATAGGCTCTTTTTAAATTATTTATTAACTCGTATGCTTGTACACGTTGTTCATGCTCGATGCAATATGACGAATGTGAGTGCAAATATACGACCTGGGTGTGAATTTCTACCTTTGGTTTGTAACCTTATCTGCTGAATGTAAAAACATCCATTTTGAGATTGCGATAAAACAAAAACTAGACTCTCGCTAGTTATCCTGTCCGTTTCCATCATCTAGGGTTTGAAAACCAAACCTTTTAATTGCATTATGAGACCGTGAGAGTGATGAATAGAATGCAAGAATGAAGAGAGTCAGGCGATAAATACGCTAAATGCGCTTGGTTTTCAAACCCTACCATCATCCCTCCCATCACCCATTCTATTCCTCCTCCCTCCCTCCCCCCCCCTCATTCGTATCCCGTCCCTCACCCTGAGTGGTTAGCTCGTCCGCTTCTCTGATCTCGTCCTCGATGAAGGCCCAACGACAGACTCCAATCGACGGCATGAGCTATGACGATGGATGGCTCTTCTGGGGAAAGGTCAGCAATATTCCGCGTGGTTGGCAAGTTGGTTCTTCCTTTTTTGGCTGGCCACTTTTCATGGCTACTCTTCACAGTACAGTAGTCACACTATAAGTATTTAGCTCTCATTTATAGCGCGTGAAACTTAACCGAGTAAAATGAGCCAGTTCGCCAGCAATATTATTACCCGGAGATTGTCATGCTCTATCATCAATCCGCATGATTTGAGGTCTACGACGACGCAGAATTGCGGCAGTCTATCACGCAGCAGAGCATGGTAAAGATGTTGGGTTGCGGTTGCTAGCCCACCCCCCATACAATATCCCTACAGTTCAATTCACGCTACCGTATCCTGTTCAGTTCACGATACTTCCTGTACCACACCCACGCCTACCGTATCCCCCCTTCAGGAACAACCAGTAGTTCGTCTGTCCGAGCTGCTGTCGTCCCCTCAGTTTTCCCGGGCCGAAGTTATCTTCCTCAACGTGCCGCGAATGACGACGAAGCACGCTTCGCTTATACGAGAGCTGATCGCGACGACGGTCAGAAGGGACGTCTCCATCCACACCATTACCGTATCCAATCGACGATGGTAAGCAGACCTATTGTTGGTCCTCGTATTCACATTTTCGTTCCGCGCATTCCTCATTCGACTTGCGTTATTTAGCGTAAGTGCACAGCCAGAAGTGCAAATAACCAACGTAGGACGGAATCATTACCGTCGGAACGCAATTTTGAATGCGAGGATGGAAAATACCGTAGCATCAGAGCTACGGTATTGTCTAAAGAGGGCTACGGTATCATCTCAAGGTCTTTCGGTCCTATCCGAAATCGTCTTGACAGGAGTGCGGTAGAGTAATAGTAAAATATAACAACCCCCACCCCTGATTCGCCCTCGTTGGAAGTAGGAATGAGACAACAACTGTTGGAACATTTTATCAACCACATTGTTGAGGATCGTGCGCTTTTTCAAGACGGAGGATGGAAGGGACGTGATGCGAGCGTTGGATGGATACAGATACAAGGGCAAATCTCTCATCGTTAGAATGAACACAGAGATATCGACTAATGATACGGTACGCATACAAGGGTTACGGTATTGCGAATTGGAGAATGTGCGAATTGTAGATCCAGATATAGTGGAACAAACCGATCCGTCAGTTTCCTTCGTTACAAAATGTGTCTAATTCTCTCACTTTTGCACACTCTCTCGCCCTATATTCGGAATGATTTTCCGACGGATCTTGTTAATCCACTATACACATAAAATATTTAGCTACCGTACGTACCGTCACCATTAAAGGATACTTTCGGTAATGTAGGTTGTGGTATTTCTTAGCGATCTACCATTTTACCCTAAAATGATTAGTAGGGCCCGAGATTCAGTGAACCCGGTACTCCCTTCAGGACTTCTCGCCCTCCCCTCAGGCTCAGGCGTGTCACGTATTCGAACGGCTGGGCATCTCTTCCCTCTCGAGCGATCCCATCGAACGGGATACTGTATGGACTACGGTAGAGAAGAATGAGATGAACGCCTTCAAGAGGTGAGCGTACCGTAGTATCTATATGAGTACACTGACGAGAATGTGCGAATTGGAGATCCAGATACACATGAAATAGATATGCTATTTGTTTTTTTTCCTCAAGCTACAGTACTTCTAGCTACCGTACTCTTGAGTGAGCTCATCGAACTCCTGACACTGAAGGAGGGCTGCGAGTGCACGGTAGACGAGCTACTGTTACTGGGCAAGGCAAAGCACAATGGAATCATTCCCGACCTTCTCAGGACATGGCCTCTCGGACTTGTGAGGTACGGCATGACCATTCCGCTTGAGAGGAGTTAGAATGTATAGATAACCTGATATTTCACAAAGAGACATGCATGATAGGTAGTACGAGTAACGTCAATACGTCCACCGTACCACCACTCGTTCCCTTCAGGACCTTCTTCCCAGAGATTCGGATGACCGGTCGGTACCTCTCGCTCGTGGGAAAGGACGACCACGCACAGCTGCTGCGCAAGGCCACTGTTGAGGTATGCGGTAGCGGGGTTATTGGAGTACGGTAGGATACTGTAGATCGGGGAATAATGTACAGACTACAGTAGGATACCGGGGGGAGTCGTCCTACAAGGAGAGGGGGAATATTTCCCCGCAACATACATCTAGTGAATAATTTGCCAGTCACTTGATACCTCCTACCGTAGCTCCACACAGCCACCCCTGGCATTCAGTGGGATTTGAAAAGCACCCCTTTTAATTGCATTATAAGACCGAGAGAGTGATGAATAGAATGGAAGAATGAAGAGAGTCAGGCGATAAATAACGCTAAGTTCGCGCTTGGTTTTCTAACGCCACCATTCATGCCACAGTGTTCTAAATGTTAAGCGAACGAGCCAAAATTCTTAGGATACGGTGCTTTCCGTGCGAGAGTTCCTACCAAGATCAGGGTTATTTTTCGGGGCATCTCGTTCGCTTAACATTTTGACTGTTGTCAGAACACTGTGGATGCAGGGTCCGCTCGTTCTCCTCGAAGAGTGGGAGCCGATGCCGGCGGCAAACGTCCGCACGGACTTCCAGCTCATTGACTACGCCTCCGCCCTCCTCAGCCACTTTGGCCCGCAGCATGCGCTCGTCGACCTGCCCTGGTGAGCTCAGTTCGCGATAGCTACCGTAAGCCAGGTTATCGTATTCAGTTCAGCCCTAGTCAGTTCGCAATCCTCTCCTACAGTAACCCCCCGACCGTATCAGGCGTCTGCTGTGCCAGTCGGTGCACTCTACCTGGCGCCTGGATCCCCTCCAACTGGCCACCTTCGTCTCGTCCAAGAATGCCTCGTTCCTGCTCCACGACAACATCATCTTCAACGTGTCCATCGTCTCCCATCGACGGGCGCTGTCCTACGCCCTGTGTCCCTCGCTCTAGAGCCGACCTATTTGTATAGAATACGGGACATCCCCGGTGATAAACGAACTAATGCTGTGGAGAATTGTTCGAACACGATGCTACTATGCACGACAGCTAAATGTGCGATTGAGCACCTTGGAACGTTGCGTAGTCAATTCCATTATGTTTTTGCGGAAAATCATTTGACGGAATATGATTTGATGTGAACTGCCGGCTGGCTGGCTGTCGTTCTTCAACCATCGACGCTTTGCATAGACGAAGTTCAGATTTCAATTGACGTGTGACCCTCTTTCTACCTCTCTCCCTGTCTCTGAAGAAGCCTTAGCTTCTCTGAGTATCTACACATAATCTGGACATATTCCGTTCTTACTGACGGCTCTCCCATCAGTTCTTTTTCTGCAGCCCTACCCTTTTGATGTGCCAGTACACATATTACTAATACTGTATACAACAGTCTACAGATAAGAAGAAAAAGAAGCAAAAAATAATAAAGAAGGACCATACGGTAGCAGAAGACGGTCAAACAACGCTAATTTGAGCCGAACAAGAAGAGCAATTATATCAATACATAATCTAAAAAGATTTCGGTTCAGAATGGTCCTCCTTTAACGAACTATGAATAAACTTTAAAAAAACTGGGAAAGGGGTGGGGGGGGGGCGAAGGGAAAGAAGGGAAAAGGGACCTAAGAAAAAGTATGTACAAAACTACAAATGGATGCACAATAATTGGACTTGCTTATTTGATCTTATAGAAATCGGATAGAAGGGGTTGGCTCACCTCTGGCCGTTGTGCGAAGAGGGCAGGAAGACATTGGAGAGAGGAGAGGAATGAGTTGGAAAGAGGGAAGGACGGAGATGGTCAGGAAGTACTAGTGGAGGATTCGAAAGGCAGTGGCTGAGTTGATTATGCGCTGTTCAGAATCTAACAAGATGGTGAGCGGAGAATTGTGTGGGCTGATGGATGTGTGTGTGTGTATATATAGAGTGCGACTAACGAATAAAAAATGTGCTGAATTCGACATCTCGACTTCTCTTCATTCTTCGTTGCTCTCTAGCTAATTGTGATTGAATTTTGATAATCTTTAGTCGCACTCTAGTGTGATGGTTGGGGAAGGGGTGAAGTGTACAGCATTCTATTCAGGTCTTTTTGACTGTTATGTTTCATACATCATTCATAACCACGACGCGTCTCGTCACCAAAAGCAGCGAAACATACTTGTCAAAAAGACCTGAATGACATGCTCTAGTGAAGTGTATTGCAAGTGAGGGCAGAGGGTTAGCGGGGGGGGGGGGGGCGATAAAAAGGTAATGTATTGCAAGTAAGTACACAAGGTGAATGGTATAGCAAGGTTGGAATGATTAAAAATATAAAAGTATTACAAAGAAAAAGGAATGTGAAATGAAAAGTATAGCAAAAAATGAAGATTGGAAAGCTGTGCAATTTGAAAGAATTCTAAATTGGAAAATGTAAAAGTAAAATGCATGACAAGCTTGAGAAAGTATGCAATCTATTAGTATTGCGATAAAGTTAATAAAATGTATACCAAGATCAAAAATGAAAGCTTAAAAAATAAATCATTGTATGGCAAGCGAAGGTGACCAAATAATGTACATGTATATACAAAAAGGCTGACATTGCGTGGATTGCGATAGTATGGGAGATAGCTAGTACATAAACGAGTATAAAGAGCGAGTAAATGGAAGTTAAAAAAGACTAGTATGTGTGAGTGTAGTGAGAGGGACTGAGGAGCTTGAGCTATGGTGGGAGGGAGAAGGGAGAGGAGTGGTTGAAGAGAGAAGTAAAGTTTTGACCGCACTAATGGCAACAAGGAATGACGGCATGACGGATAAAGGCGAGTAAAGGCTCAACCAAAGTCGAGTATTCGAGTAAAGAAAATGTACTAGTAAAGACAGGAGACGAGACAAGGCGAGCGAGACGAGTAAAGAGATGAAGCCCTAACTAGTATAATGGCACTTAGGGAACTGATCTTATCCCGGGAATGTCGTAACGTGGAATCGGTGGGAAATATGATAGGTTTTATGTAATTATGTTTATTTATCTTTGAACGCTCATTTTAGCGATGTGCACTGAATGTGACTTATTATTCAAAAGCTCGAAAGGTACACCACGAGTTTTATCTATTATTGGAGGAAAAGGAACGTTGAGAAATCTTTGCCGCGCACTCCGCTAAATACAGTGAAACTCTCTTGGCAAACTGCCAGCTTAGGCTAAAGCCCGGCTCCGGCTGAAGTTTTACGGTGGTTAGCGGAAAGAACTGCGCAGCTCTCTCAACGTTCATTCATTCATTTATCATATAAACAAGTTATATGGAACAGCAAGTGAGAGGTGTTCGTTTTCCTTCAATAATATTACACGCACACTACAAGCAAGATAATCAATGGATAGATAAGCTTGTAGTGTGCGTGTGTTAGGATCAAGGGTTTGTATGATACATTAGTCCTTTACATGAAGAATTCCGATAATTTTCAGGGACGAAATTTTATGAGGTGAAAATAGGTCATTCGCTAACGAGATGGTGCGTCAATGATTTACACCCAAAAAGGTCTAAAATAATTCACAATTTAAAATAAAAGAAACAAAGAATATTTTTCGAGGAATCTTTCAATAGTACGCACATAGGATTACGAAACAAACACAATGTTATATTACGTGAAATGTGTTTGCTTTATACTCCCAACTGCCAACTATAAGCCATCCGCACTATGCCATAGACCCCGTTCATTGGGAGATTGTTCAAGTATTTCCTGAGCCTGCAATCAGGGAAAGCTCCCAGACCATACTACTCAATGCCTTCTCGCTCACCAAACACACCTTCCACCTAAATGTATCAGGGATGATCTAGAGGAGCCCAAGCAACAGCAGAGAGGAAACGTTTCCTTACATTAGCTATACCCGGGAAAGGACTGATGGGAGACATGGCAAGCATTGTGCGCCCTATTCCACCTAGCTAATGCTGTCTGGAAAGGAAGATAACTGACAGACTGGAAAATGGAGAGAGCTTATTTCACGCCACCAAAATGAATTCACTTTGGAACTTCTTCACTATGCAAAAATGCTACCTCCAAATAAGTATGTTGATGCAATTTAGTGAGATGTGTAATACACATTGTGTATGTTGTTCCGTTTTCGGAAATGATTAGGTTGCTTTTTTATTTTTTTCGCTATGAATCGAGGAGGACAAACGAGAGCAGAATGAATCGAAGATGGAGCAGAAGCAGCGAGAAATGAAGGAAAACCGTCGAGTGCACAATAAATCGAAGATTGAGCAGACAGCGTGAAGAATAGGGGAGGACAGGCGAGTGCAGAATTAATCGATGGAGCAGAAAGATTGAAGTATCGAAGGCAGACGAGTGCAGAAAGAATCGATCAAGCAGAATGATTGAAGAATCAAGGAGGACAGTCGAGTGCAGTATAAATTGACGGAACAGAAAGATTGAAGAATCGAGGACGGAAGACGAATGCAGAATGAATCAATGGAGCAGAAGCATCGAGAAATGAAAGAGAACAATCGAGTGCAGAATAAGTCGAAGATGTATCAAAACATCGGGAAATGAAGGAGGACAATCGAGAGCAGAATTCATCGATGGAGCAGAATGATCGAAGAATCGAGATGGACAAAAGAATGCAGAACGAATCGAAGACGGAGCAGAAACGTCGAGAAATGAAGGAGTACAGACGAGTGCAGAATAAATCAAAGATACAGCAGACCGATGGAAGAAGCAAGGAGGGGCGCCGAGTGCAGAATGATCGAAGAATAGCGATGGACGGCAGAATGCAGAATGAGTCGAAGGAGCGGAATGATTGAAGTATTAAGGAGGGCAATCGGGTGCAGGATAAATTTATGGAGCAGAGAGATTGAAGAATCGAGGACGGAAGACGAATGCAGAACGAATCATCAATGGAGCAGAAGCATCGAGAAATGAAAGAGGACAGTCGAGTGCAGAATAATTCGAAGATGGATCAAAACATCGGGAAATGAAGGAGGACATTCGAGAGCAGAATTCATCGATGGAGCAGGCAGATTAAAGAAACAAGGGGGACAGAGCACCAAAAATCGATGATTCAAGGAGGACAGAAGAACGCAGAACGAATCGAAGACGGAACATAAACGTCGGGAAATGAAGGAGTACAGACGAGGGTAGAATAAATCAAAGATACATACAGCAGACCGATAGAAGAAGCAAGGAGGACAGACGAGTGCAGAATGAAAGGATTGAGCAGACTTATTGCAGAATCAAGGAGGAAGGTTTGTATTCCGTCTTCGTGGGACGCGGCACTTCTGCCTTCGCCGCTTCCTCGCTCTCCTTCTCAGGTTTGCCACCTGTCTTCTTCTTGCGCTTCTCCTTGTGCCGAACTCCTGGGGTGGTCCTCCTCGTTCTGGTTTCCTTCTTCTCCTGTGTTGTTTCCTGCTTCATCGCTGTGATATGTATTCTCGAGGGAGTAGAGTTGGTTTCTTCGCCTAGGGCCAACTTCCATTCTCCTCTTGGAAGGTTGTTGTCTTGGACTATCACGACTTCTCCTTTGTGCGGGCTTCCCCCCCCCCGGATCCTTGGCTGCGCATGCTCCGGCTTCTCGGTCTCCCGCAACATCGGGATTGTAGAAGACTTTCCAGAAGCGTTCCGTTAGCTTTCCAGAAGCGTTCCGTTAGGTACGGCGTTCCAAGCGCTGCGTGGGGCGAGATGAGATCGATAGGGCGAAGAACTTCTCCGTCTTCGTCTGTCTGTACGAGTGGGCTTGTGTTGAGTAGCGCCTCCACTTCGACGATGACCTGAAGAGTCCGAGCAGTCTCTCCTACATATACTCCTCCTTTCCACGGAACACGCGGCGTGATGAATGTCCATTCGATTGCGTAGGAGAGTACTTCGTCGTCCGCGATAGCCTCTTGCCACATGTCGAGCACCGTCTTTCCGAGCTTGAACGTCGAAGCGTTGTCGCTTAGAACGCTTGCCGGGCATCCTCTTCTAGCGATCATTCTTCTCAGAGCACCAACGACTTCCAGATGAACAGCTCGAGTAATGAGGCAAGCGAAGAGTGCGACCCACGTCTTCCCTTTCCTTCCATCGCGTTTTCATGTCTCCAGTGGTCCGAGATAGTCGAGTCCTACATTCCGAAAGGGTAGGCTTGGCTCATGCGCTTCGTAGGCAACGGAGGATTCTCGAAGGGCTTCGCTCTCTCCATCTTGCATGCCGATCAGCCTCGTACGACCTTCTGGGCCAGTGTCAGTCTCTTGATGATCCATAACTTCTTGCGGACCGCTGCCAAGAGACTTCGTGCTTGAGTTACTCGTGGACCAGCTGCATGTTGATTGCGGCAGCAGGTGCTTTGTAGTCGAGGTAGATTCGTCTGTTCTGCATCCTCGCCTCGTTGTTGCACAGACGACCGTATACACTCCCCAGTATACGCCGTCGTTCTCCATTCCTAGATTCCGAATTGTGTCCTCCGATGGTGGGTTGGTTCGCTGTGCTTCCCTGATCAGGCAGATTGTGGCTCTCCTGATCTCCTTTCCGCTGAGACGATGGTCGTTCGCGAGGCCTTCCTGTGCGAGCCATTCTTGCTGCCGTTTGACTCCTGTCCTCTTGGCCAACTTCTCTACGAAGCGAAGTGCGTAGGCCGTGACGTGCTGAATCTTCTTCCAACTTCGTAGGCGTTCGTAGTCAAGTAGGGTTGGGACGGCTTCTTCGTTCACTGCTTGCCTGGCGAGTACGACTTCCGTTCGTTCCTCGAGGGAAGGCTACTTTTCGTATCCTTCCGGTGTCTTCGGCCATGTGCTCTCATCCTTCGTGAGCCATGGAGGGCCGTTCCACCAGAGAGGGTTGAATTGAAGCTCCTCGATTGCCTCTCCTCTGCTGGCTATCTCCGCTGGACTGTCCTTCGCTGGTACGTAGCGGTATTCGTCGACGTTTCGCTTCCTTTGCAGTTCTTCTACTCTCTTCCCAATGAAGACTGGGAGCTTGTCCGGATTTGCCTGTGTTTGACTGAGAGCAGGTAGACTGTCGATCCAGGGTGTAGTCTTGATGTTTCTTCCTATCGACTCCTTGATGAACTGCGCCGTTCGATTGGCGACGACTGCTGCTATGAGTTCCAGCCGAGGGATGGTCGGTGCCTTCAGTCCGCCTTCGTGCTTATCCACGTACTTGACCTTGCTGGGAGGCACGACTCTTCACTTGGCGAAGATCAGATGAGTTTTGCAGCCTTCACTTGCGGGTGTGCGAATTTAGCAGATGATTCCGTATCCCGTTGTTCCGGATGCATCCGAGAAGATGTGTAGGGACGATTCGTCGTTGATCTCCGTTCTTCTCGGGAATGTGACCGATCTTTCTCCCGATTCGGCCGAGATCTTCTCCCACTCGGCTTCCTCCTCTGGTGTCAGCGGCTCTTCCCATCCTTTGCATTTCAGCGATCGAAGGAAGATCCTGGCCTGTAGTATTGCAGGAGGGAGAAGTCCAAGCGGATCGTAGGTAGACGCTTGTTCCGACGTCACCACCTTCTTCGCCAACTGCTTTCCGGTTCGGCGTGCGGTTATCCTCGTCGACTTGACTCCTAAGAACTTCGTGCAGTTGTCGTTTGGATCATCCGAGAACTCCTTGTGGACTTCCGGATTGGAGCATCTCCATTCTCTGAGCGGAAGCTGTGCCGCGATGAAGAGTTCTTCGATCTTCTTCACCTTCTCCTTGGCTTCTTCACGAGTGTTCGCTCCAATCACGATGTTGTCTGCGTATAATCCAGCCAGTGCTTCCTCTGCGAGTTCCCCTCCTTCTTGCTGTAGGTGCTTCCTGATGGTGGTAGCTGCGAGTAGATGGGGGCTGCAGACGACTCCGAATGGTACCCGTGCGAAGCGGTAGCAGACGAGGTTCTGCTTTCTCCGGCTCCTTCAACCACAAGAAGCGAAGAGCGTTCCAGTCGCATTCTTGAATGCCGACTTGATTGAAAAGCTTTGCGGATGCCTGCAGTGATCACCTCCTTCATCATTCGCAGTCGACTTTGGTGATCTACGGAATTCCAGAGTCTCCAGGTAGATGATTGCTGTTCGGTGATCATCCCTTCGGTCCTGCAGAGTAGTCGAAGACGATCCTCAGCTTCGTTGACTTCTTATCATCCCTGATAACCGCCATGTGTGGACTGTACGACACTTCTTCTCCTGGACTGACTGCATCCTCTTCCTGGACAACTTCAATGATCTTCGATTCCTCCTGCTCGTATTCTTGTAGGCGACCGCTGTCCAGGAGTTTCTTGACGACATTCTTGAGGATGGCGATCGGCATTCCTCGATTCGGTGCCATGTTAGTGCGTTCCGAACGACGCTTATCTTGCTTCGCTTGGACGGTTGTCACGAGTTCTTCTCCTGCAGCGATCCACGTGTCGATCAGCCGTAGACCGTTCTTCATACGCGTTCCGATCTTGAGTACGTTGAGCACGAGTTTCCCTCCAATGAGTTTCCCAGGTCCTGCAGAGTAGTCGAAGACGATTCTCAGCTTCGTTGACTTCTTATCATCCCTGATAACCGCCATATGTGGACCGTACGACACTTCTTCTCCTGGACTGACTGCATCCTCCTCCTGGACCACTTCAATGATCTTCGATTCCTCCTGCTCCTTTATTAGCTTGTGGTATTTTTGTAGGCGACCGCTGTCCAGGAGTTTCTTGACGACATTCTTGAGGATGGCGATCGGCATTCCTCGATTCGGTGCCACGTTAGGTTGTTAGTGCGTTCCGAACGACGCTTATCTTGCTTCGCTTGGACGGTTGTCACGAGTTCTTCTCCTGCAGCGATCCACGTGTCGATCAGCCGTAGACCGTTCTTCATACGCGTTCCGATCTTGAGTACGTTGAGCACGAGTTTCCCTCCAATGAGTTTCCCAGGTCCTGCAGAGTAGTCGAAGACGATCCTCAGCTTCGTTGACTTCTTATCATCCCTGATAACCGCCATATGTGGACCGTACGACACTTCTTCTCCTGGACTGACTGCATCCTCCTCCTGGACCACTTCAATGATCTTCGATTCCTCCTGCTCCTTTATTAGCTTGTGGTATTTTTGTAGGCGACCGCTGTCCAAGGGGTTTCTTGAGGACATTCTTGAGGATGGCGATCGGCACTCCTCGATTCGGTGCCACGTTAAGCGATTGCTTCCACGGCAGTCGTACCGTGTATCGTCCATCTTCTTTTCTTTGGACCGTGTGGTCGAAGTGTTCCTGTGCTTCCCGCACGTCGTCTTGATGAGGGTCATCCATGATTCCAACTTCTTCGAGAGTGAAGGGCTTGTTGAGTCCCTTCTCGATTTGCTCCATAGCTTGGCGATTCTCCTCCGAAGCCGCGTTGTAAGTGCGTTCCGAACGACGCTTCTCTTGCTTCGCTCGGACGGTTGCCACGAGTGCTTCTCCTGCAGCGATCCACGTGTCGATCAGCCGTAGACCGTTCTTGAGAAGCGTTGCGATCTTGAGTACGTTGAGCGCGAGTTTCCCGCCAATGAGTAGTTTCGGGCTCCACATCTCCCAGTTGTGGGGTCAGCGATGAGAACGTCCTCCCCTAGACTCGCAAGCTGACGAGTGATTGTAGAAATCTTCGTCGGCACTCCGTTCGCTGCGTCGGCCGTCTCTCCTTCTCTTCGGGAGGACTGTAGAGAGTGGAGCAGTGTAGCTTTGAGCACCTCCTTATCTCCGTACTGTGCTTCGAGAGATACGAGAGCGTCCTTGTAGGCCGATCCGCCCATTGCGAAGCCTCGAGTGATTTCTTCTGCCTTGCCTAGGAGGGTCGATTGCAAGTAGTACAGCTTTTCGTCGTCCGAAATGCCTCGTGAGTCGACTGAGCACTTGAAGAGGGTGATGGATGAAGGCCAGCTGAGAGAATTGCCATCGAAGGTAGGTAGTTGCTGCTGTGGCATGCGAGTGCCCATCGTGCCCATCCGCTTTCCGTGCGACTGCCATTGTCTCCTTTGGTCTCTCCTCCATGTCTTCTTTCCTCACTTCCTTCTTCTCCTCTTCCTCCTCCTCATCTTTGTCTTCGTCTTCGTCCTCTTCTTCCAGCTCCTTGAGCTTGCCCGTAAGCATTCACATTCGCAGGTTGACTGCGAGATCGGTGATGGAGTCAGACGATGCCGATTGAAGGCAAGCGATCTCCGTCTCGAGCTCCTCGTAGCCTTCCTTATGCTCATCTTGAGTAGCTTGGCTGCACCGTTTGAGTGTCTCCTGATATTCACTCAGTCAAATGGTGGTAATGCGGTGGAAGGACTCGATCCTTGCTGTCTCTGTCTTGTGCTGCTCTCAGGGTTCGATTAACTTATCTATCTTCTCCTCTCTCCTCCCAACAATCAATGATACAAAAAACGGAAGCAGCTGGGACTCACGCTAAGCTACTAATCTTAGTGACTACTAATCGAAGGATTAGTATAGATGGAGCAGAAAGATTAAAGAATCGAGGAGGAGATGCAGATTAATGCAGAATGAATCGAAGAAGCAGCAGACGACTTATCGAAAAAGGGGAAGGACAGAAGAATGCAGAACGAATAGAAGATGGAGGAGAAATATCGAATATTCAATTAGGACAGAACCATGCAGAATGAATCGGAGGTGCAGCAAGAAGACTGAAGATCAAAGAGGCTGGAAAGGTACAGAACGAATCGATCGAATGAGAGGAACAACGCAGAACAAATCGCAGAAGAAGATGAAGAGGATAGAGTAGGATAGTTGCAGAATTGATGACAGCAAAATTCAGCAGTTGAGGATTGGTGACCAATCGAGCGAACCAATCGAGAGAAAATCTTGTTGTCAGTTGTACACCGGAACTGCATCAAACTTTTCGTTTTTAATCACACTTTTTCTCTTTTTTTCAAGTCATAAACAATAGGAGAGTTGCTTTATACACTTAACCTTCTTATGAGCTGCAGTGATTTCCCTTGTAGCCTAGGAATTACAAACAGTTCCAAACCTTTAAAGGGACACGGAAGTGATTTTTAAGTGAAGCTTATATGAAAGTTTTTGTCGTAATTAGTATAAAACCAAAAGGAAAAATAATAAAAATTAATAGTATTCGAGAAATGATTTTTTGAAATTTCGTCCAACGACGACGTTACTGTGTTTAGCGAAAGGAATTAAGCCAAAAGCGACATTCCTCTTAACGACGGAAGTCCGGAACGAAAAAATAAAACATGCGATTTTCGAGTTTTTTCTTCAATTTTTTTATTGTCACTATGTTTTTTCTCACATTTGGAAACCTTAGAAGAATTTTCATCGAATTCTAAAACTTTTGGTTAGAGGCTGCTTCCTCCCTTTAAATGAAGAGATCGATGACATTGAAGACGACATTGAAGTATGACTACTATCTGATGATGGCATGAAGATGAAGGGGAAGACAGATGTGAGATGGATGATGTAGAGATGGGCGACATGTCCGGAGTATATTACTGTGCAAATGCAGGTAAATGTGAGATTTATTGGATTACTCATATAATAAATACTACGCTGTTTGTGGCCAACCTGGTGCGTAGGTGTGAAAGAGGCTGCTGATTGAAGCAAAGAAGAATCCGAGTGATCCTGTCTTCTTTCTGAAATAATATATGTGCAGACAATAACAAACCTGTGCGAATTTAAGTATGATGTGTATACGGACGTGGTGGCGATGCAGACGATATGATGATGATGCTGGCTAAACTTTTTTATAAGATTTTCCCATTCTACAAACCTGGACCACCAAGAAGAACGTGAAGTAGGAGCAATGCAGTTGTATGCCGGTTGAACATAATCAGATGTTTTCCAATTATAGGAAATTGAAGTAAACAAACAAATTTAGAATATTTGTTGCGAGAATGGTTCAACGGTTTGATGCAGCTCCGGTATCTGTTGTTTTCTTTGTTAATTTTTGTTGGTTGTTCTGTATGATGGCGAAGGTAGCATTCTTGCATGAGAACAAATAAAGCTATATTGGAAAATAACGTTTAAGCACCGGAAAAGCTTTCTCCATTGTACAGTCAGTGAGAGATCTCCCTTGCTGGATAGCATTTGAGTGGGCAAAAGGATACGCAATGCTCACAATGTCAACAATGCAGTCCGTTCCCGAAGCACAGAAAATGCTCGGTCGTAAACCAAGCTACTGCGGATTGAGTCCCATCTGGATCATCCAAAGTACAAGTAGGCTTCGGGTATGATTGGCTCACCAAAGGGCAGAAAGTAGTAAGAAGGAATACCACCCCGATAAATAGGCGAAAGGAAATAAGCGAACATTCCCCCGCCCACCCTCAACCGCCCTGAACGGGGAATCGGGTATAGTGGATATGCTCATAATTGGCACGGCTACCGTATGCTAGCTCTCTCTTTCATCAACTGTTTTTATTCATTTTCTTAGCACTGGCTTAACATTGTGCAAAAGCATTTGTTTTCGAGCTCAGTGCCCAAAATTAAGAAAATGTAGTAAAATTAACATCTTCCTTAGCTGATACGAACGTGCATTATGTTCATACTGCATTTTTGTTCCAACATGCTACTCAGTCTCAGAGTATATTGTATGCTACAGGTATAGTCAAATATGGAAAGGATCATACGTGTTCTGCATATGCGACATTTAGGCTGCAAATGGTTGAGGGATTCCTCGTGGAAATATGTGAATTTCATTAGCTACCATACATTGGAGCAAAAATGAACCCTCAGATGAAGATAAGGCGCAAAACGGGCGTGCAACTCTTTGCGACTTTAAGAAAACAAAATAAAGTAAACATTCACACTTCAACATATCGTTGTTCCTAACGGAATCAATGCGGTAGGTTCATTTTACTGCCTTCCGTGCCTCACGGGTGCAAAATTAAACTGCAATATCGAACATGCGGTTTACATGCAGTTTACCTTCATTAACATTTGGGAAGCTGTTTGAGTTCAAAGGCAAATGGGGCCACTTTCAAAACATTCTTAGCGATTAATTTCGGTGAACGAAAGAAGAATATCGTTTTCGACAAGACACAGGAACTAAATGGACGAGACTAGAGAAGCTGTAGGAGACAATTATTCAAGGAGATGGCATGGACAATGCGAGTTAAAATATTAAGATATTGAGTAAAGTGAGTAACAAGTAGCGAGTTAGAATGAATAGTGAGTAAGCGCGGTGAGTAGATTTGAGAAATGGGACGAACGAAATTGAGCGGAAAAACAGAGATAAAAGAAGCGAAAGGCAATAGCAATGGATGGAGATGGATGAGTGTCGCGGTTCAAAGGGATAGCCGAGTGTATTTCGAGTAACTAAATGTGACTAAATGTGAAACGAAACTAAATGTAACGTTCGAGTGAGTAACTAAACGTAAGGAAAAAAATTAAAACAATGTGTGATAAATGTACGCTAAATTGAAGACTGAAACATAAAAGGTAGCGCAAGAATGAAAAAGTAGGAAAATAAAGAGAAAATACAAAACATATAAAAATTTAATTTTGCAGTGTATGTCAAAGTGCGGGATAAAATGTAGAGCAAGGTGAGAAAGTATGAAAATAGATTGAAGATTAAAAATTGAAATGTATGGAAAAGTAAAAGGTAGTACAAGTTAGGAAAGGTATCGTAAAATTAAATATTTAAAGTAGGGCAAGCTAAAAAATAAGGTGAGACAAGCAAAAACACACACCCACATCCATGTTATCCACATTATCAGAACAAGAACGGCAAAGAACAAAGCGCATTCTAGACTCAGCCACAAGATAATGTCCTCCAAAGTACCCCTTCCCTCATTTCCGCCTACCAACTAACCTGCTGATTCCTCTCCTCCTCTAACAACGTCCAGCCCCCTCGACAACGACCGTCTCTCTTCTCTCGTCCTCATGCAAAAGAAATAAAATAAAGATCAAATAAATGCCCAATTATCATACCTCTGCCTATACTAATAGGCAGGCAAAAATTATATACAAAAAAAACTGCCCTAAATGAATAAAAAAATAATTACTAAAAAAAAGATAAAAAGGGGGTAGCCTGAGGGAGGGGGCGGGACGAGTAGGGAAGGGACGAGGCGAGTAGAGGGGAAGGGTGAAGAGGGCGAGTAGGGGCTGAAATGATTGCAATAATTAGCAAAAGTACATCTTTAGAGTGACTCCATGACGTTAATACTTGAACCATATGAATGGACGTCAATCGTAGAACGATAAAATTAAACGAGCGTGCCAACCCTAGTCTATATGGAGTCTAAATAGAGTTTCTGTAGACTCAATTTACGAATAGCGCTATAGATAGGATCCTGCGGCCGCGGAACAACCAAAAATTACAGTCAATATTTCGTTCTTACAAAAATTTGCGTGTTCTGATACCGTAATCGTTACGGAGTAAGCTACCGTACTCTGTGCTTTTTACTAAGAAACAAATATAGCGAATTCTTGTTTTCTTTTTGTTTACAAAATATTTAGCATTTACTAGAATTTAGGCATTCACAACAAGAACTCAAAAGTTGGCAGATTGCCAGGAATCGGCAACAGCCCTTTTTCCAGGCATATATGCTATATATAGCTAACCCTTCACGGCAGCCGCCTCTTCGCCTCCTTCATCTTCTCCTCAAACTCCCTCAATTGCCCCTCTTCCACTCCTCCTCCCGCCACCGCCCTCCGGCCCCCCGCGGCCACCCTCTGGCTTCCGCCCTTAAAGGTTACGGTAGATGGGATTACGGTAGCTATCTCGGATTATGATAGATACGAGCATAGGATTACGGTAGGTGCACGAGAACGGGATTACGGTAGATACGGGAATGGGATTGCGGTAGATAACAGAGTGGGATTACGGTAGAGCCAGATAACTACGTACGGTATGTACAGTGTGCGTAAACGTAAATAACCAACCTGGATGAGCGAGCTGGCCAGGCTCGCTCCATCCACCATCGCCCTCACAAACTTCTCTCCCCTCTCCACCCACACCAGCGCCGTCTGCAAAGAACTATTAGCTTCATAACCATTTCATGGAAAAGAGATCGGTTCTCTAAAACCTTCCTTATTCTGCAATTATTTCGGACAAACTAACTAACACGAGCGCCACTTGCGGGACAAATTGACTTCTTTACCTCGCACAGCCGTCTCTCACACATTCAAAACGATACACAAATTTCTGCCTCGAATAGTGTTGCAGAACGGCAGTTAGTGAACGAAAGAGTTAGAGGGGGAAGGGGGGACGCGGGAATTCATTCATTCATTCAGTCATTCATTCATTCATTCGCTCTTTTATCCTTTTCATCTTGACAAAACATTAACGTGAGGCAATAACAAAGGCAATAATGCAAATACGCATTTCCTGACCTTCCTCTTCCTTCCATCCCTCGGGTCCAACAGGGCCTCTTGGGCCTTGGCCCTCACCCTCGCCAGCAGGCCCTCCTGAATGAATACCGATTAACGAGGAGGATGGGTTAACGACTGTTCCACTGCATACTTTTTTTTGTTTTTTTTTGTTTTGTTTGTTTGCATAGTTTGCAGTCGTGTTTAGCTACTGTTCATAACTGGGAATACAAGATGCATTTCCGATCCATTTTATCAGAAGCTAAAAGCTGTGAGACTATGTAGGTACTATCGGACTAGATAGTCAAGAGTGCTCACCTTCTCCTTCACCAACTTGTTGTACTTCTTCTTTTCTCCCAGCCCAAACTGCACCTCCCCCCTCTGGTGAGCCGGCTGGGCCCGGAGGCCGACCAGAGTAGGGAGGGAGGGCAGCCGGGCTCGCTCCAGCCTCTCCTTCCTGAAATATAACCATAAATACTTTTGTTTTTATTAATATTTAAATATATTAATGATATTCTCAATAAATCAAGAACCAATTTTCAAATAAATGTTGAGGCACTGTAGCAGGAGTTCGAGTGACAAATTACTGTATCACTTCTCCTTTCGAGATTGATTTTCGCTTTCTTTTTGTGCCTTGCTACTTTTTTATTATTCTGTACACCGCACTCTTTTAATGTATGAACTTTATGAATTATGAATGCTTCATGAATTCGTTCAGGCGGAGTACCCTCCTGTTTCGCATTAGAGGCACGAATAGCCGGAACGACGTGGAATGGACCGTTTCGCTCGATCGGATCGAATGAGGTAAATTGCGGAGATCTTTGCATCACAGAGAATATTAGAGACAAGCGATGTTTTCTTAAGCGTGAGCATGATTTCGTTCACTGATAAGCTTTTGAATGTTCTTAAAATATTGCCAAGAGGGTGGATCACGTATGCTTTCTCTGCTTCTCTCCGTTTTCCATGCTCTATCGCAACTCTCTTAATTTGCATAATCTCCTATCCTATGGAGCAGAACGTTGTGCTACAGTGTTCCTTCAGTCTGTCCTTATTCAGGGGTTCCTCCGGCTGTGGACGCCACTACTTCCCCCTCATGGGCTCCTCTCACTGTCAAAAGTCCCTTCACAATCGAGGATAACTGATCGATCGACGAAGTTAGTCCAGCTTTGCTTATTCGTAAATTGTATGCTATTATTTCTAACCTTTAGCATTATTACCATAAATTCATGAACGCATATGGAGCTGCTTTCGATATCACTTCCCTTTTCCTTGCAGGGGGCTGTCCTCATTCTGTTCTCTCTTCTCTCTTCCCTCACCGAACCTCTTCACAACTCTTCACCAATCACACCGAATGCAACAGAGCCGAATTGTTAGTTTTTCATTCTCTTATCCGATAGCATAAAAGACTATTGCGATCAATTCAGCCACCCCGTAAAGTTTGTGCGCCGTAGTTTGTCTGAGCAAGCTTTTTGGTTGGATAGTAAAGATTACGCTCTTGAGCAAAGCTACAGTATCCATCCCATCAGGTCTGATCCGTTCAGGAGCCGTCTCACTCAGTCGTCTGTTCGGTCATCTTCTCAAAAGGGTTCGCCTTCGCTCCTCTCTCTCTCTTCAAGCGTCGTTTGCTTTAGCGAGGGTAAGTGTTGTTTCTACAGAGATGATGGTGAGTAAAAGCTTGGAAAACGTTATCTCGATATTGCCAAAACAAGCTAGACAGTGATAGAAAAAGGCTTTAGTGGTTGTGCAAATAATAATGATAATAACCTTTCATTATCTGATATCCTTTCAGGTTTTCCTTCATCTTTCTTTATTTATTCCCCTTTCTCTCCTTTTCGTTTCAGGGGGTATATAATTTTCAGGTATGAGTGGACTTATGTTTAGGTAGGACTTGGTTAGAATATATTTCTATAGCTTCTCTAGTAAGAATGAGCAAATTACTGACGATGACCGGAAGAATTGGTTAGCATCTCTAATTAACTATGGTTTGAAAAAACCATATTTATCGTTTGCGCCTCTTTATTCCGCCACACGTCTCACCACTCTCTGGGTCGCTAAACGCGGTTTTAACGCCTGTTAGGACCAAACTCTCTGCACTGTACCATAGCTCTTGCGCGCCCTCTCTCAGGTTTCGTAAATTAGAAAGGACTGTCTTATTAGATCTTCATTGGTTAGTGTTTTCATGGACTCGACCGACAACTAGCAGAATAGAGGACAACGAGGACTCTAACTGTACCCATCGATCCGACGACTCTCATTACGGTAGCGTAACCTAGAGAACCGAGGACTGTTTAGGCACTATCCATGCATTTTCCCCGAGTTCGGCCCCCCCTGTACTATCGTTCACTCCCCCGTATTGCTCGTAAACCCTCCCCAAACACACATGGGCTGGTGTTGCCAGCGGCTCTTCCTTACATAGTTAGGCCCAGTCAAAAGCAGCTATCCACCTTACATTACAATTGTCTGGTGCAATGCTAATGTTCAATCGACTAATCGACGCGCATGTATGTCTCTCCTCCCCTCATATCGTGCGCCATGGACCAACCTCTCCACAATCCTCTTTATCTGGCGCTCCTCGGGGGGAGTGAGCGGGCGGAGGGAGGGAAGAGAAGAAGAGGGACGGGAGGAGGAGGGGGAAGAGGACGAGGCAGTGGTCGGGGCACGGGCACGGGCGAGTGCGGTGGTCCTGCAAGGAGGGAAGGATTGACAGCTAATCGATCTAAGGCTCTAATCTAACAATAGTATTAGTTAAGGTTAGAAGGTTAGCTAGTCGATTAGTGGAAAGGAGAGGCTTATTCCTTGAATTGGATCCCTCATATACAAGTGGTGTGATTGGCGGGTGTTTGCGATGGTAATACGAGATGCACATGCATGTCTAGTGACTACAGGGCCCTTATGAGCTTCCGGTCTCGCAATCAACAACTACTCACAGTCTCCTCTTGAGTGCGGCCTCCCTTCCGAGCGACTTCTCCAGGTCCTTCTTGAGCTCAGCGCACTTGCGACAGGTCAGGGCTCGGGCCTGGAAGAGGATACGCTAGAGGGGTACTGTAGGGGGTACGGTAGCATGCTCAGTGGAGGCGTAGCCTGTTTAACTTAGGGAATATCATAGTTAGTCATCCTAAAGGGGTACGGTAACTGGGAATACGGTAGGAGAAGGAAGGACAGAGTGAACTGACCATGGGTCGAGAGCAGATTGGGCAGGTGTGACGAGGCGGCGTAGGCTGAAATGGAGATCATAAATACTGCAGTCTGCTAGGGTACGGTAGCTAATGCAGAATCGTACTGTATAATAAGATCCTAGCGTGTCGCTACTCTAGTTCACTCATAGAAACCCAGCTAACAAGTTGATGTTACTCGCTTGTTTTCTACCGTAATCCTTACTGGCTGGATGAATGACGTCGAGGACGACGTGCGATTCGTCTGCTGAGTAGTCGTATCGCGAGCCGCTTCGATGGGAGAAGGCTGGAAAGGGATACGGTAGAGGGTATACGGTAACTAGATATGGACCGGGATTAAGAGATGGCAGAATCAGAGGGAAGCGACCGAGAATAGTGCACCAATTGAACGAAATAGCGCAAAGTAGTTGTTATTGTTGAAGCTATTCCCTCCCATTTTGCTATCCACCGAGGATAAGCGTATACTTCGTCTTGTTGAGATTGCTTATTTAATAGGTGCATGGGTTACGGTACAGTACGGTACCTCATTGGTTGGCTCGGTGTCGTCGTGTGCACGGAGCGATCCGAGTCCCTGAACGAGTAAGGTCTCGTAGGTTTGCTTATCATTTCTTGAACAGTAATAACCGTCGTGCTCTTCATACGTGGTCTGGTGTTGTCCGAATATTCTTGCAGGCGCCCTCACATAATTAGAGAAAGTCAAAAGCAGCCATCCTAACAATGCTTTTGCGCTATGATTCCCGGGCGCAGGCATCCCCATCCTAGCGTCCGATTGGACAACCGCCCGCCCATGTGTGGTACTCTTGCTAGAGAAGCCATGCCCCTGGACATCTGCCCTCATTATTTCTACATTCTCGTATTCTCTGACTAGATGCGGATCATCGTACCTGGAAGGCGATCGGCTGGTATTGGAAACGAGCGAACGGATCGGGCAGAGGAGCGGTGTTCGTCGTGGACTGAAAATGGGCATACGTGGACACCGACCCGAAGTATGTGTGGTAGGCCCAAATTTCCTTTGGTAGGCCTATATTTCCCACAAAATTTCAATTGGTAGGCTTGATTTCGTACACTGGTATGCGCGTTTCTCAAAAACCTGGCCAGGAAGTTGCCCACGTATGAAAGGGGGAAAGGCGCGCATGCGGCTTGTTTGCGGGATGCTTTTTCAGGGGGTAACCACTAGGGTTGGTTGGGAAAGGAAGCATCATCAAACGTAGTATTCCTGCCATTCCTTACCTACACCGTTCACAGAATGGAAGAAGAAAATTGAAAAGAAGATGACGGTTACTGCTTCATTTCTCAACCCTAGTATACCACTTACTGTGCCGGCAGTGAGGTCGCGTCGAGAGGAGAGCACGGGAGGGACCGCATCGACAGCCGTATCCTGAACGATTGCTTATCGAATAGGCCGGTGGGCTACGGTAGTCAGTTGGTGAGATACGGTACCTCATTGGTGGGCTCGTGGTGGTCGTGTGTGTCGAGCGGTCCGAGTCCCTGAATGAGCCATGCTTAACCTAATTGTAAGGATTAGGGAAGACTATCCAGACTCGTTTATCGATAAGCCATAAGTGGTCACGGTCCAGAAGTGTATCCGGTAGATGCAACTCAGGGGAAAATACAGTAATTGATTGTAATCTACGGGGTAGGGGATCCCTCCCGCCCGCAGGCCGCCGTTTACTATGAAATTACCCGTACCGCAATGCGAAATTACCCCCACCGCTGTACTAAATTCTCGCATTACACGGCTGCCCTACCACATCTGGAAAGTGACCCCTACCACGAAAACAATTTCAAGTATGAGTATTTATTTCTTGATGCAACTATGAAGCTAGATCCGGTTCTGTATATGTTGACCGGTATAGTGCATGGTTGGCCCGCTGTTAACGGGGTCTATTCTTATCGTAGAAGCCATCCCCTTGACATCTGCCAATTTACGGGGCAATCTTTCACTAGAGCATTCTATTCAGGTCGTTTTGATGGCGCAACGCCCTTAGGGCATGGTGTGCTTTATCTTTTTATGACCATTTATGGATCGCACCTGGAAGTCGATCGGCTGATACTGGAACTGGGCGAAGGGATCGGCGAGAGCAGTGGGGTTGATGGACTGAACAGCTTAGGGGTTACGGTATTCGAGTTTCGTGGTAACGAATCACGAGCAGCTTAGACTTTTCTCATATCTTTATTGATAAAGTGATATAGGGACCGCTTACCTCGTCCTGTCCCTGGTGAGCGTGTGCATGCGGATCAAGAGCGAAGGGCATGGGCTCATCAGCCATCTGTAGGGGGATACGATATGAGGGGGGTACGGTAGATTAGGGTATACGGTAGACTATCATAGTATGAGGTTACTGTAGTCTGGTGAATTCCAGAGGGATACTGCAGAATGCGATCAGTAAGTGCTACCTCTTGATGGTCACGGTGAGGTGAGGGGAGAGTCGTATGAGGGAGATTGGACGGGGCGACAGAGGAGGGCTCGACCTGATGTGAATATTGTAGCTGCTATTCGCCGGCTCGTCCGGAGATCCGGCTACCGTACGATTGGTAACGGTGATGATTGGGGTAACTTACGGTGTTGGCCGTGATGTCGGGTCGAGAGGAGAGTACGGTAGCGACCGTATCGACAGGAAGAGCCTGAAGGGGGTTAAGGGAGCGATAGTTGAATAGTGTATAGGGCGCGACTATGTGAGAGTAGTTGATAGTTGTTAGGGATAGCAGTGAAGAGAATGGAACAGCAAATTATGTGCATTTCCACTTTTTCCTGCCATTCTACCAACACTATTAGTTGTCTAGGCTGATACAGTACCTCATTCGTCGTCGTCTCGGCCTCTTGAAGGTTCAGCGGCCCCAGGCCCTGAAGTACCGTAATCTCCGTGGTTACCGTACCCTCCTGAATTGCAAGAAACGCTCTTACCGCGAAGCGAATGGGAGCATAGTCGGCCATGAAATCGTTGTCGAGCGCTTGCATGACGGGAGTGAAGAGCGGACGGGTGGCGGTCTACAAACGGGTTACGGTAGGGATACGGTAGGAAGCATCTACGGTAGTTTGCTAGGCACCGTCCATGTCATCTATCTTACAATAGACGCTCATTCCTTCACTGGTGCTTGAAACCATTGTGTGCATAATACACGAAAAAACAGCCCTCTCGTGTGTCCTAGATACGGTAAGAATGGAAGGATTACGGTACCATGTCGGTAGCTCGCGTCTTCTTCTGCTTCTGCTGTACAGGCGTGGCCTTGGTTCCCTTCGGTTCAGCCTGTAATAATGCATGTTTGGGCAAATCGTCATCTTGTTATCATATTGAGGGTATGGTTCCAGATATTAATATGGTTAGTGCAAATCACCTTCTTGACCTTCTCCTTGGCTTGATCTCTGCATGGAGCGATGGGACGCTGTAGAGGAGGCGAGACGGACAATGAGTCCTGTTATACATACTGTAACCTGGCGAGGTCAAATCGCTATTATCGATTGGGATGCCTCTAGCGTTCTTCATGCGGGTTCTTTTTATGGCTGTGTTTCATGGTGAGTGTAAGAGCAGCGCTCCACCCGAGTGAAAATGAAGCATAATCAAAGAACAAGCAAGCACATCTCTAGTAAGTAAGTAAAAAGTCGGGAAACCACCATTTCATGAAATCGGTCGCTCCATCATCCATGATTTACATGCATTTAGTGTTGGCGAAACGACCGAGATGATGAAATGGTCATTTCCCAAAAAGTCATGATACGGCTTACAGTCGGAAGGCGGGCTTGCGATTCGGCCAAGCGGAGCCGGGAGACCTTGTAGGGTCGGGTGGACGGGCGAATGATACGCACCGTATCGGGCATCTGCAAGGGTTACGGTAGGACTGGATACTCTCCACGTACTGTAGATTAGAACTCTGGGCGAGGGGATCTTTCGGCTGTTGCCTCTTTGGGACCCACTTTTGGAACAGTCAGTGAGCGACCAGTTCAGTATTCTTCACGAAAAAAAGTTCCGTTGCCAAGCGTCATTCCTACTTCGTCTGGACTGTCTTCATGCCGTTTCGCTCTCTCGTCGGAAGTAGGAATGAGGCTATTGGCGGAACATTTATCTCACATCAGCCGTATTTGATCAGACTGACCTTGATGGGGAAAGATTCTTCGATATACTGCCATCGGTCGGCGCCCCGTTTCACGGACCTCTTCATCACGGGTGGAGTGTAGAGGACGGGGGCCTGAGGGGGGTACGGTAGCTGAGGGGAGAGGAGTACGGTAGGAATGGGCAAAGGGTTTGGAGAACCTTTTAGGCGCTCGTTTCTACGTATATTTGCATTCTTTTGCATTCATGCTGTCATCATTTTACATCCATTAGGGGGTACGGTAGTAGTCATTAGAAGGGATACGGCAGTATATCATCCTAAGGGGCCGACCTACCTCAGCCTTAGCAGTAATCTTCTCGACAGTGAATGTCGTGTTGAGAGTGGGCATCTCCTGCAATTGTTACGGTTTTCTCCGCGAAATGGCTTCGGACTACGGTATAGGTATCGAGTGATGAGCGCTCTTTACCTTGATCGAGGCCTTGGGCTTCTCGACGACGAATGTCGCATTGGGATCCTGCAGCGAATGATACCGTACTCTTACGAATGACTCGCTCTCTTTATGATCGTCTATCATCAGAAGTGGCACAAGTTTTCGCTATCCGTAGATGGGTACCTCGGTCGTTCCATTACGCTCTTCATCCGGGTTGACCGTGAAGGTCTCGTTGAGGGCGACGTTGGGAGTGGTGGCGGGTGCCTGAAATGAATACGGTACGCGTAAGAGGGTCAGCATCGACCTGAAGTATACCGTAACATCTCACCGAACTATCGGCGTATACTGTCTAGAGTATGCTAACTTTTCGAATGGGCCGTGGGAATCTTTCTTCATGCTCAGTGAGCGTGATAGATAGAGCTGTCGGCTGGCGACCGTGAGTGAAGTGAAATACGGATTACCCGAGCAGAATCCTCTTCACCGATGACGACGTAGGTCTTGTTCAGCTGGGTAGACATGGTGAAGGTCTGAAAGGGCTGCTGTAGTTGGGCAGACAGAGGAGAGCAGAGGGATACGGTAGAACTGAGCGGAATGCCGTACCTTGTTGGGCGAGTCGCCGGTCCCTTCGTTGGAGAGCTGCAAAGCGAGATTGCGTGATTGTCGAAAGCTAGCTCTTCTTATGTTTCCTCTATTTTATTATAAGATTCGAGTAGCGTATATATGATGAACGAGGCTGGCTATAGTAGAGGCTAGTTGTATATACTTTTAGATCAGTCTCAAACTGTTGGAATACCTGGTTGGCCGGCTCGGGTCCATTATTCGGATCAGAGAAGGCGATGAGAGGGGAGAACAGAGGGCCACAGGGCATCACCGGAGCGAAGGGATCCTGAAGGGAAAGGGAAGATGAGCGGGTACGGTAGATGGAGGGAGAGGTGAACTTGCTTTAGTAGGAGAGAATGGATAGACGAGAGAGAGGGAAGACTAACCTAGATAAGGATTTACTATTGACGGAAAAGTTCCGTCAGTAAACGTCATTCCTAGTTTGTCTGGACTCTCTTCATTCCCGCTTCACTCTCGTTCGAAATAGGATTGAGGCGACTGGCGAAACAACCAAATGGAGGATAGGAGAGGAAAGGCTCACTTCAATGTCTCCTTGTCCAGCGTCCTTGACCGCCAACTCATTCACCTGGATACGCGGGCGGGATTGAACGGATACGGTAGGATTACTTTTGCCAAAAAGTATATATTTTTTGTATATTGCATGATAAATTATTATTATTATTAAGTATTTGAGTAGTTACTAACCGGGTCTTCCAGGCCTTCATAGCCAGCCGTCGCCGATCTCTCCATATAAGACCTGCTGAACTAAACCGGACCACAGGTATCCTGGATACCTGGCTGTCGCCGTGGTGCCACGTGGCACGCAGCATACCAGGCTGGTATTCAGAATGCCACGTGGCGCCTAAATACCAGGCTGGTATTCAGAATGCCATATTCGGACCCCCCTCCGAGATTAAATCCGACAACTGGTATCCTGGCTGCCATTTCAGCCATAGTGGTCGTTCTGCTGCAGCTGCTGCACCTGTCGGGACCCCAGGGGTTGGGATCTCGGGCCAGGATGCCATGCTGGTATCCTGGCTGGGCGTGTGCTACTCCTTGCTTACCTTCAAAAAGTTTGGCGGCGGTGGGGTCCGAACCCTGGACCCACCGACCGTCAACGCCACGCCTTGCCACTACACTAGCCGAGCTATTGAGGGTGGAGGTGCGGAACTTGCCTAGGTCTTTGAGGTCACGGTGCGCGCGCGCGGGAATCGCTCCTTCGGCCTACCGTATTCGGGTTACGGTAGGTGGCATCCAGGATACCAGGAATTGTGTTTTTTTGCTCTTTTGACCGGAAATCTTCGTTTCATTGTAATTTCAAGATTAGACGTTCTAATAAGAGGAAATGTTTCCAATAAGAAGGAATTGTCATTATTTACTCAATAAAGACAAGATTCATGTATTCAATGCGGTGAACAGGGAAATGTGTGTTTTATTATTTTATTAGCCCTAGTTGCCAGAGTAACACAAAATGACAATTGACGAATCAATCACAGGGGGTGAGGGGAGAGGGGAGAATTCCGTCCGGTAAACAGTTTTTATCATGATTATTATTAGTCTTAACTCCTAGAATAAAACAAAACGACAAGATCAAAGGGGGGAATTACGTCAGGTAAGCAGGGGGAGACGTCCTTTAAAGGGTCCTTTGAATAAAATCCTTGTATATGTCTTCCGTCGCATAAAAGCTAAGCGTGTTGAGGTACGGCCTCATGGCTCGGGCGACCTCTTAAATACAGCAATTAGCGCCTGGAGGGGTAGAGGGGAACAAGCATACTGTAGTGTACGCTTCTTAAATTGCTCACCTCCGGTCTTCTTCTCCAGTCCACTAACAATTCCCGTCTTCAGGGTCAGCATCTCCGCGAGAACGGCCGCACTGAACGTCAGCGACAGGCCGTGCTCCGTCGCCCACTTCTCCAACTGCTGCGAC
>LS899983.1:45481-57753 GCA_900490955.1 Micoletzkya japonica
AAATACAGCAATTAGCGCCTGGAGGGGTAGAGGGGAACAAGCATACTGTAGTGTACGCTTCTTAAATTGCTCACCTCCGGTCTTCTTCTCCAGTCCACTAACAATTCCCGTCTTCAGGGTCAGCATCTCCGCGAGAACGGCCGCACTGAACGTCAGCGACAGGCCGTGCTCCGTCGCCCACTTCTCCAACTGCTGCGACGTCAGCAGATCTCCGTCCTTCTTGCCAATCAGCGAGCATTCGATCAGATTCTCTTGCAGTTCTGCAATAAAAGAGTTGTTTCTTGGCACGACTAAAACCCATAATAAAGAGCATTGGCAAAGAAAGAGCTTATAACTAACTATGTCCAGGTCGTGGATGTCCCAGCAGCTTCCCCTTGATTATACACTCGGCGTAGTTTATAGCCAATGTATCCATTCGTGCACACGAAATGATAAGGCACGTCCCCGCCGAGTCCAGGGCGTGCTTTACAAGGGCAGCGTCGGCCTGTATTAGGCCATTCTAACACGCCACGACCACAATTCTACAGTTATCTTCCCCACAGAGAGACCACAAAAGCTTACCCCTTGTCCGAGGATGAACATCCCGGCCTCGGCGTACTTGTCCAGTGTGTGTGCGGTAGTGCATCCGCTCTTCTTGTTCTTCAGGTAATTCTGCACTCGGGAGTAGATGACGGCCACCGTCCTGTCCTCGGCCTTGATCCGGTCAACGCGTACTCCGCTTCTGGAAGAGCAAAGAATTTGGGGAATAGCGCAACCGTACCTCAAGATGGGTACAATTCCGTCCAAATTGTTGAGTCGCCGGTGCAATTCCTTAGCGGCGTCCTCTTCCACATCCAGGCCCCTCAGCATCCAGTATACGCTCGTCCGAACCTCGTCCACCATCTGAACGTCTAATTTTCCCACTGGAACAATACAAGGCTATAAGCGAAAAGCGCAATACCAACCTTTGCGGCCTTGTCCTTGTCAATCCTTTTCTCCATAATCTCCTTTCCCAATTCCATCGCCCGCTTCTCGTTGGTGGCTATCGCTCCCAAGTACTTGTCCAGGAACGTTACTTGGTCCAACTGAAATGAAGAGGTAAATACTAAAGAAGAAGACGAACCAGAAGAGCTACGAACCTGCCCTACCTTAGTGTTATAGAATTGACGAAGGTTCTCGAACTTGTTGTTCGAGAGCTGAGCGTATCTCACGATTCGTCTGTTGAACACCTTCTCGGGGTAGCCGTCGTTGAGGGCGTCCTCAATGTGCTTCGAAGAGATCGTCATAGCCGGATCCAGCTCCTGTATACGCAATCGTGCGTGAGCACTCTGCAAATGAACTATTTCTTAAAAAAATAGCTAGCTATAAGACGTGGCACTTTATAGAGGAAAAGAACAACATCTCACCAATTCCAGAGCCGTCAGGGGCTTGGTCGAGTGTGCTGCGTCCACGGCAACCATAGAAGAATACTTCGGTCCCTTCGGATGCACCATCACACGAACCTGAATAATAGCAATCTCACCACATAACCACCCAATAGACTACGCTTATTCACTCCATTCCCTCCTACGAAATTAACCTTTGGATACTCTCCCGTCTCCTCGTGAATCTTCTTCATCGCTTCCAGTCTGTGCTCTCCTCCCGTCACTTGCACTCTTCCGTCCTCGTCGTACGCTCCCGATAGTACTTGCTGATGATCGTACAGCCTCTTCTCTTCCAGCAACTTCCTCATCCTCATGACCTGTCCCTGGTCCGTGCTCTCTCTCAGCACCTCGCTACTGTAGGCCTGGCTGATGGACACCTGCAAGTAAACCTGTAGTCTACGTTACTATCTACACTTACGTTACATTTGAACACATTTATTTTACATTGAAATGGTCAACGTTTTCCGAGTTAAGCATGGAAGAAAAAAAAGCACGGAATAAATTACCTCAACCTTGTTCAGCGGCATCCTCCTAATCTTGTTGAGGATCTCCACGTTCTTCTTCAAAGTCTTGTTCGATCTCCATCCCTTCATCTGCGTCTCTTCTTCGTCCTCGTCCTCTTCATTGAAGTCGAAAGGGTCTGCCCTCATAGAAGTGTCCAGAGTACTCTCGTGCCTATAAGAGCACATTTTATTACATTTATCAAAATGGGCACCTACGCTGATAAACATTTGTATTGATAGCGCCTTATTTTGCTTATCAAAAGGGCAATGAAAAATTAGCTTACCTTGAATTTTCCAGTTCATCAAGTATTTGATTGTCCTTGTCACATTCTTCATTCGATGTGCTGTTCTCCCGTCCATTGTGCGTCTCCGTCCCCGTCGCATCTTCAATTACGTCCAGATTGTTGTGGTTGGACAATCCAGTTCCCGAATTGTTCAAGTATCGATCCATCAAACCGCGGAGAGCATCGCTATCCCCTTGGGTCCTGAAATTATCACTTTACCCCATTAATCTTCCCATAACAAACAAGGTAATGGCCTCACCAGTCGTCCGTTCCCTCCACCGCTGCAGCCTCCCCGGAGACGGTATTACTCGTCTCTTCCAGGCCCACATTGTCCATGCTATCACCGTTCTCTTGGGAACTGAAGTGTGGAATTAGGATAACTAGTACAGCAGACTCTGACCTTTCATCTTCTTGCAAGGAATCTTCTTGCAAGGAATCCGACACAATGTCCTCGTCCGATACAGTACTAAGCGAGTCTTGACCATGATTAGTATCGTTGTTAGTTTTAACCGTCTCTTCCGTCCTGAAGGTAGATTATCAGGGGGATACTACGGTTTCATCCCACCTGGCATCTCCGTCCTGCGACACGATGAGCGAGTCATTGCCCAGACCTTCGTCGTCGGTTTTCTGCCTAAAATTTGAGCTAATTGCATTCCCATTCTATTCATTCACTTCATCAGAACCATACAATACAAGTACCCTAAGCTTACATGGTATCCGCAGTATTCCTATCCGCCTCGTCCGACTCGTTCGCCTCATGGCCACCGTAGTCCACCTCCTCCATAGTCTTCTCAGCGTCATCCGAATCGTTACTAAACGGCCCTTATTTCCACTCATTATCGAAATAGCACCTATTATCCCGTGTAGTTTATCATTTAAAATGAGCTTACGTGTTCCCGAAGTCGTTAATCTGTTCCTGGGCCGTCTCCCTCTCCGTTTCCTCAACCGCGTTCAATATTTCTGTCTCCAATTCCTTCTCTTCCTTGTCCTCCTTTTCTTCATCCGTGTCGTAGAACGAATCCCTTTCCTCCTCTGCTTCTTCTTTTCTCTTCTCGTCCTTCTCGTTCTCCTTCTCTTGCTTCTCTTTCTTCACGGCACACTTATCGTATAATATTGGCTTCTCGAAGAATGAAGGGAGATTGATCTTCTTGTAGCGTCGTTGAATCACTTGCAGAGGCTTCCTGCAATCAAACAAGTTAGAATACTCATAAGCGATATTTCATTCACTTGGGAAGCATTTCATAACTACAATAATTACCTTTCTCCGTCCTTGGGTGCTCGCCGACCCCTCATGTCGATGCTTTCAATCTCGTCATACACTTCTCCCGTCTCGTTCATCATTTCGTCATCACATTCCGTCCGTTTCTTCGACTTCTTCTCAACCACAGCCGCCTGAGGAAAGAAATACCATTCGCTACACGAAAATGCTCTCCTAAGATCACTCCGACAGTCTATGCCAACCTTATCTTCCGGAGGCATGCTGGCGGACCTCTTTTGAGCCTCGTCCTTCCACTTCACGTCCTTCCAGTTCCGGAATTCCCGTCCAGCACCCTTGCCCTTCGGCACCGTTAACGGAAGCTGGCTAGATGACGACGACATCTTGTTCTTCTGAAAAGGCAAATCTATACCCCATTAGGCTTCAAGCTAAAAAGAGTGACAACAAGCTCTCACCCGTCCGTAAACGTCCGTATCGAAGACAGTCGAATCGATTGTCGTCTTGCGAGTCCTTGTAGAGACCCTTCTCAACTCGCCCGCCGCCTTCTTCTAAATAGGGTAAACTACTGCGAACTATGGGGTAACTCACCGAAGGATCCTCTTCCAGAGTGTCCGTGTCGACGTTCTCCTTGTTGCACTCTTCCTCCGGCATGACCTGAAAATGGTATCAGTATCAGTATGTATCGCACTTCAGAAAACTCAAAAGCAATCAGAAATCTACACGAAGTATTTACAAGAGGCTAGCAGAATGCCACAAGCAACATACCCCGCCCTTTCTAAAACTTTTCCCGCGCGAATTGATTTTTAAGCCACGCCCCCTTTTTCTGGCAGCCAGGATGCCATAAATAACAAAGGCTTAATTCTTTTTAGAGGAGCTCCCTCCCTCCTCTTCGAGGCCTAGTGTGCTCCGCTCTCATTTGAATTTACGCCATTGCGAAATCTATCCATAGCTGCACTAGGGATACAAAAAGCAGCTCATTAGAAGGGTCTTGACCAGCTGAGCAAGAAAAACCTCAAATACACCACTTCACCAAATTGCCTAGGGCGTTAAATGCCTGTGAACTGGAGGTGCGCACTCTTACTTGCCACTCTCACCCTCTCTCCTCTCATTGGCTGGCTCCGCCCCTTTCTTCTGGCATCCAGGATGCCATCCTAATTCAGCCCAGACTTTCTTTAAGACCTTAGAGGCCGGGGGGAGGCTCCGCGCAGTTTGAATTTCATCATTCTTCTAGAATGTATTTATTAGTTCGAAAAGTTCATGATACGCTAGCCCGGGCCTTGTGGTGCGTGAATCAACTCCATTTTACCTCCTGATTTTCCTGGCCTACTATAATTCAAAGCGATAAAGGGATGTGCGCGCTCTTGCCTGAGTATCATACCTAGTCCGCGCAATGCTTAGCCTTCCTTCCCCTCCCTCTTCACTTTCGTTATTACTGATCGCTTTGATGGTTGACATTATTCCAATCGTCCCTTATAGCTAATGCCCAACAACACCAACGCACGGGACAATGACCGAGACAAGGACGGAGACCTCCTCCGTCTCCTCCTCCGTCTTCGTAACTCTCCTCCTCCGTCTTCGTAACACCTTCAGCAAGGCCCGTCGCAGACCACTGCACCAGATGAAGGAGAAGTTTGACGGAATCTTGTGTGATGGAGGGAAGAAGATGAGGAAATACCTGGAAGACGGGATGACGATCAGTTAAGAAGAGCGGAATGGTCAAGGTGAGTAGGCGGTTTTTGTAAGCTTAAAAACGTTGTTTAATGTTTGTAGCCTACTGTTGACTAATGAACAATTTTTCAGAGTACTTCGGTCACCAGGCAATCTTTCTCTACTGCTCCATTCCCTCATTCGATGAAGGATCGGGCAAGTGAGAGGAGACTTCTCTACCCTTTGAGACAGGACATAGTGAGGCGCAAGCTCAGTTTGAGAAGGAGACAGGAACTTATGAAGACGGCCAAGAACAGGGTTAGTGGACGGTATAAGCTGTTTCATTCTAGAAGCTTAGTGCCTGAACGGTATCGGTTACAGGAGAATGAAGAGGTACTGCCCAAGGTTTTGTTCATGACGGCGAAGGACAAGGAACGATTGGTGAGCATGCTTAATGATTTTATGCATGTTTCAGCGGTAAACTATCTTTTACTTGCAGAACGGAGACGAACCGATTGCGAAGAGACGCTCGTCAACTACGTCATCCGATAGCGTCTTCTGCCCATAGATGTCCCTTTTACTCCACCCACTCCTTTTCTCTTTCTTATACCCCACCCACCTTCCAATTTTTAATCGATGCATTTGCTTTTAATTCGTTTTCATACACCACGCAGATTGTACTATTTTGATCTATTTTTTGTACGACGGAGTTTATAGTTTAGCACTGCATGGACGAATACAAAACCTGTGAATTACAATTGTCCTCCGTTATCCTGCTACATCCTTCTGGTTCACTCGAGTTAGAACGTGTTAGAACGGGTTCCATCTAAGCTCCGCCCCCTCTGCTCGCTCATTGGCCCACCGTCTTTGTAGTCTGTACGCTCTCCTCTCCGACCACACTCTCTCGCCTGAGTATCATAGCTGCGTAGCTCCGCCTGTCTCACCTCTCGCGCGCGTTCTAATTGGCAATCACTAACATAATACGGTACGACAACCAGTACCTCCTCGCTGTTTAATTCTTTTTCACATGAGCTTTTTGTTTTGCTGACGTAAATCACCCTCTCTCTCCTTTAGGTCTCCTTTTGTTCACCTCTTCACTTTACCAGTTATGATGAGGCCGGAGGTTAGGAGGCATCTAGCGGCAATGTGGAAGGCCGCCGAGGAATTGGACGCGATCTGCGAGCGGGAGGACGAGTGGAGAAGACGGAGCCGCAATCAGGTGGGTTTCTAGAGAGAGTGATAGGAGTGAATGTTTTTTGCAGAGGACCCAGATCATGTCGGTCACCTACCGACCTCCATGCTCTCCCAATGTGACGGTGTGGACGCGGATACCGAAGAAGGTTGGTATTTCGCAATACGGGGTTTCGAAATTGGGGACGGCAGCTAAGGCGTAAACAAGAAGGTTGCTATTTCGCAATACGGGGCTTCGAAATTGGGGACGTCAGCTAAGGCGTAAACAAAATAGCATGTGCATTACAGATCGAGACGGAGGACGAGAAGACGAAGAGGCCGTTCCTCACGAGGGTCTTCCGTAGCCTCATGTGCATGAAGGCATAGGCCGGACGGAGTATATTCAATTGGACGGAATCACCTTTTGGACGGAATATAATTGTTCTATTTTTTTGTTCTGGACGGAATAAGATAAATATTTTTTACAACTTGTTGTTTGGTCTTTGGTGCCTGGTTAATGGCCAGATGATTATCTAATTTTCTCTGCAATAGCTGGTAATGTCACCCCTCTCACAGCATGTCTCAAGATACTACATCTGCAAGGAAGAGGTCACTTGAAGTGGATGAGAATAGGCGTTGCCTCGTAAGTACTGATTTGCTTAGAGTGAAATGGTCTGCATAATAAGCACTGTAAAGATGTTCTCTTAGGTCAGCAAGGCCCCTCGAATGGACGGGAACACAAGGACGGAGGACGGAAGACCCACGTTTCAAGAGGATGGAGGACCAACGATCACTGTAAGAATAATCTACCATGTTTTTATCCTAAACTTATGATCTCCGAGTGTTAGATTTTGCAGGAACCGCCCGAATGGGAGGCCGAATTGATGTCGCATCTCGGAGTACGACGTCACCTACTCAACAGCATCACAAACGCTACTTCGTATGCTGGACGTTTTTATCAGCTGATCCAGGTACTTTTTCATTGTGTTTACCTTCTGAGTAGTTTAACATAGTACATTTCGTAGCTGAGCTGTATGATTTAGTATAACAGTGGCCGGGCTTAGAAGATTTAGCTGGATGAAACGTAATTAACTCGAGAAGAATTCAAGTATGCATGCGTAGAAAGGTACGGGTTAGACCCTGTCCACCCACGGTCAAGGCAGGAATTGATCGAATTCATTAATTACAGACCTTCGACAAGAAGTTCCAAGAGGAGCTGCGAAAGGAGAGGATGAAGATCACGGAGATGGGCGAGAATGTTCCGAATGAGAAGGGAGAGGAAGAGGGGACGGATGACGTGACGGAAACCGTCATGAGGGAGGATGTGAGGAAAGATAAGACGGAGGATGCTGAGAAAGATGTGGAGGTCATAACGGTGGATGATGACGACAACCCCTTGCGCGGTTCCCCAGCCTCTTTCCGTGGCTCTCCAGCCCTCTCCTGTACTGGCTCGGCCAAGAGGTCTGCTGCGATGATTGCGGAAATAAGGGTGAAGGAAAGGACGGAAGAAGAAGAGAGGGAAGAGGAAGAAGACATGATGGAGGATGATCAGGAGGAAAAGAAGAGGTTGAGCAGAGAGCGGGCAAACGAGAGGAGGAGGATGCTGAGTGCAAAGAAGAGGGCGGAAAGGAAAGCCGAGAAGGAGGCGGAGGACGAGAGGAAGAAGAAGGAGTAGGAGAAGAAGGAGAAGAGGGATAGGGAGGAGAGGAAGAGGAAGGAGGAGGAGAAGAAGGCGTTGGAGAAGGCGAAGAGAGAGATGGAAGAAAGGAAGGCTGCTTATGAAAGGAAGAAGGCTGAAGAAGAGAAGGCAGCTAGGGAGGAGAAGAAGGCGTTGGAGAAGGCGAAGAGAGAGATGGAAGAAAGGAAGGTTGCTTATGAAAGGAAGAAGGCTGAAGAAGAGAAGGCAGCTAGGGAGGAGAAGAAGAAGGTAGTGGAGGAGAGGAGGGACGGGGGACGAGCCGCTGTCGCTCATACGCAGATGACGCACCAGGAGGGCGGAATTTGCGGGCAGCAGATGCAGACTACTCCAAATGCTCAGGTAAATTAATATCATTCCTTTCTTTTGCTAGTAAAACGATGGGTATTTGAGAAAGCGTATCAATGAATGAGGAGTTTCTTTCCAGCGTGGAGCTGGCGCATCGCTCTCGTTCTCGACGAATCTGGTCATGTCAGAAGATTACTACAGACGGAAGAAGGAACTGACGGAGGGAGAGCGAGAACTGGCGCTCATGAAGATGCAGCAGGACGAGATAGAGGTGAGGCAGGAGGGGAGTGGGGAAGAGAGGGCGGGGAGGTAGGGGAGAGTATGGGGAGGCAATGTGAAAGCGTTTGCGTAATAATAAATAGAATAGGTTAATGTCGCATTGCAGACTCGCAGTCTGGTGGACTTGTGCAGCGCACTCGAATCTAACATGGAGACGTGCAGATCGATGAGCAACGTGCTCAAGGTTATCATCAAACGACGCATGCACAGCATGCACGAAGAAGAAGGACGTATTCGGGAACATTTTCCCATACTTAATACTAATTGTGGTCCTTCCACGAGCAACACAACCCCCCCCCACTGACGGAATACTAAGGAATACTAAGTTCACAGTACATCTTCTTGTTATGTAATGAATGCTCTATCGACTTGATTAACTTTGACGTACTTTGTCATTGCTCTTTTTTTCTTGGACGGAAGTAAAGCTAGTAAACTAATGTCTGTGATTGTCAATGACTTAACGGGTTGGACTCCCGATCGTACCTGTTTTTTTGAGTCTTATCACTTGCAAAGGTTACAGTACGATGGACAAGGCAACACTCGATAGCTGGCGCAAGGCGGTTCAACAAGTGACGGACTATCTCAATTCGAAGAGGGCTACTCCTGCCAAGGTAATTTTCTATTTTTTTTGCTAAGGCTGTAAAATAATTTAAGTTAAAGTAAAGGTTAATGTTTAAGTTTATCTATATTAACGAAGCTATCTCTATTATCTTAAAAGGTTACTTACAGACGGAGCGGTCGCGAAGCGAGGATGTGGGACGGAGAATAGCACTCAATCTTTGTCCACACGACCAGTGCTGCTGGGCCCTGGAGGCAGCGACGGGAATCAGGGTAGCCGCTTCGCTGGTAAGCTTTTAGCTTCTCTTGTGTGATAGATGATACCATCCTTTCCGAAATATTATCATGTTTAGAGGGTGATGCAGAAATGGGTCATTACAGAAAGGACGTCGCATGTTCCCTTGCGTTCGCCACATTCCCTTCAAGTGGGTGGAGATTGAGACGGAATGGGCGGTGGAGATGGCAGATGACAACAACAGCAGCAACAGTCGCGAGATCGAGGACGGGGAGTCGGACGAGGAGATGGAGGAGGAACAAGTTGAGGACGAGGAACTGGAGGAGGGACAGATAGTCGACGAGGACGAAGAGAGCATGAACATGGACGACAAGGAGAACATGTAGTTTCTAGCACTACTAATTGGACGGAAGTTTTTTACTCTAATTTCGGACGGGGTTCAATAATTGTTCTACATTTTCATTGTTGTTTCATTTTGCTCTTAAATTGATAAAGCATGATCTAACTATTACTGTTTGCGAAGTTGTCTTATAACTGGTACAAGCCCAGAGCCTTACATGTTACCACCCCCCCCTCCCTCTTCAATCTCTATCTCTGCATTTAGATGCCCTCTCTGCGAGAGTCGATGATTCGTATGAAGAACGCGACGGACGTACTGATGGCGGAGACGGAGAGGAACGCGATTGGAGAGGCGCTTTTTGCGGCTATGGACGAGAATGAGCTTGCGTACAACGAGTTGCTGGACGCAATGGTTGAAGAGATCAACAGACGGACGAGGAACAGCGGACAGTCGGCGGTGAGCTATTATTGATTGGCCTTCCTGGGGTGGGGTGCAATTTACCTAGCGGTAGTAGTATCACGAAATTCAAAATACCATGCAATGCACATTACAGATCACCTGGCCTGCACGGAACTACATCTTCCTTATTCGCATCGCCGAGCCGGAGGGAATGCAGTCGGAGACGGGAATCTGGGGGTTGTGCACCAAGGAAGATCCCAACAACCTGAGAGACAGTGACGGGGTAATGTGGGTCTAGGGCATGGGCTGGAGATAACATTGTTTGGACGGAAGTAATTTAATAATTCAATAATGATTTTTTCGTGCTTATATTGTTCACGTTGTTGCAATGCATAGTGGATAATAAATGATTGCTCATTAACTTCTAGACTGTAATGGTGATTGACTGGTTAAATACCAGGTTTCTCTATCTCTCCCATGACCCCATAGTTTATTCAATAGTTATGTTACAGATGGCCAGTGACGATTTGCTGTCGGAGGTGGAGAACTCCTGGTTCCGGCCGAGAAGACACATATCTGCGACGGGACGCCGCCGTAGCCGATACGATCCCCCGGACCATGTTCTCGCTCACAACGAGGCGGTGAAGGACGCGATGTCGGACGCGATTATGGCTGTGCACCGGTCGATGCTCGTCCGGGACCCCGAGAGACGGGAGAGGGCAAGGACGGAATACGAGCAAGCTAGTGCAGCCTTGGTGGACGTACTGAAGGGGGAGATCGACCACTACAATCAAGTCTGGGGGCTGTCTTCGGTGAGTGAGCGCGGATTTGGTCAGAGTTTGTTTTGCTTAGAAAGCAGTGAGAGTGAACAGAAATTTGAAAGGGCGTAGCAGAGTATTTGAGGGTAAAGCGAATCTTTGCAGGTTGTTTGGCCGCGAAACGATCAGCTGTACGCTGTGCGGCTGCTCATTCCGACGAACAACGACAGAGTGGCGATCAGATGGGCCTTGTGCCAGCGTGTGGATGACGGAACTCCCTTCTACATGGAGGGCAACGTTGCTCCTTAGTTTTTATTGTATTTGACGGAATTTATCTCGTGACGTAGTTATACTTTGGACGGACGGAATTAATATTTAATGTAACAATGTTGTTTTACTTTGCCATGCTGTAAACCCAATAAACGGTTAACTTAATCAAAGTGTATGTTTGTGGAACTAACTGGTTCTAAGCCAGACCATTTACCTGGACTGACCGGTCTCCTATTTAGCAAGCCGGTTTTTTGAGAATGGCTGAGTGGCTACTGGAGGACTACGATAGAGTTTCGGAGGCGGAGATGGAAGATTTCGTCAGCCGATTGGAGAGAATAGCTATACCGGACGAAAAGGATCGAAAGACGCTTGCGATGGGAATCATCTTGGAGGTAATGACCAACTCCTTCCACTTTTCCATTCCTTTTCCAACCCCTCTCCACTAATGCTACTACTCTTACAGTGCCGAGAGCCCGGACCGCGGAGGAAGGAGGACGAGCACATCGACTTCGTCGTGGACATGATCAAGAAGGTATACACAGGCTTTTCATTCGTTTCTGTCGTGTAATTAGAGTTCGCGAGTGAAGTGGTTCCGTTGTAGAGTCGCATGAAGGACGCCGAGCAGCGAAAGAAGGACGGGATAAAGTTGGTCGAGATGGGATCCAAGGGACACAAAACGGACAAGATGGAGGGGGAGAGACGGAGGTATGTTACGATTGGCTACTCGTTCTTGCGATAGTAATGCTTTATTGTAAAGCTCTTTCGATGATTCACGAAGACGAAGCTATAGTGAACGATGAATTATTGGAAATAGAGGACATGCCGACGGAAAAGCAGCAACTGGAAATGTAAGCGTTCCTGCTAGAGCAGTGTGAATTACCGTAGTTTCCTTGCAGAGTCACCGACTACTTGCAGAGACAGACGGAAGAACTGGAAATGTAAGAATATTTAACTGTACTTTGGCTTTCCTAAGTGTAATGATGGAGGCGAAGGTGCACTCGTTCCTTTTGCAGGGTAAGCAACTACATAAAGACGCAGAAGGAAGAAGCTCAAGAGATGGCCGGTACTAAGCTTACGCGAGATGGAGAGGACGGAGAAGATGAGAGGTGAGCAAGTTCCCCAGGAAGCGTTGCAATTTAGCCAACGTGATGAGGGGATATTTGGAGAGTACTCGTGTCCTAGAGTTCTCTCGAGGCTGGAAGAGGCCATCAACGAGTCAGTTCTTA
>LS899983.1:88709-100404 GCA_900490955.1 Micoletzkya japonica
GGGGGGGAAGATGGCTCAGCGATGACCAGAGAAAAGGGCAAGTCCTTAGCAAAGTGGACTCGCCTCCTCCCGGTTGCGCTTCACCACTACCCCCCACTATCCCTACGTCCTCTCCTCCTTCCGTCCACCCCTCCCCCCCCCCCTTTAGCATAGCAGAGATCTCAACAATAGTGTAGTTCGTACTAGGAAGCTGTTTCTCTCCTAGTAGTCAATCTCTACCGTATCCCTCCTTGTCCTCTCCTCTCCTAGTTGTTGCCCCAGTTACTGTACTGGTTCTTCTTATGGAGTCCTCCAGCCCCTCCGTTGCCCTGTCCTCCTCCTCCTCCGAGGTACGAGTTAGCCTGCTGCTGTTGCTGTTGTTGTTGCTGGTGCTGTTGGTGGAGTTGCTGCGAGTAGGCGGGGTGGGGAGGGGGCGTGTTCTGGGCGTGGTGCGACGACACCCCGCGCGTGTCTTTGGGCACCCGGCGGTCCACGTCGTCGTATCTGCAAGGATTTATATATTATAATAATAATATTATTATTATTATGATATTATTTCTCTTTTGTTCATAGGGCAGGCAAGAGACGAGGACGAACGAGAGGGTATGCAAGAGGAGAAAACGGAGGCTGGAGATTCCCTAATACCAGCTGCATGCTCTAGATTTGCTGCAAGGCATGCCTCAGTGATAATCGCCACTTATGCAGTGCCTTTTGCTATCGTTTTTGTATACTCTTGGCTGCAATCCCGACCATAATTTCTAGTCCCCCCCCTACCTCAGATCCCCTCTTTCACTCCGTCCACTTTCCTTTTTCTCCCTAGTAACGTCACACTCTCCTCCTTCCTCCCCGTTCCCCTCCCCTTCCTCATTAGTTTCTCCCCCTTTCCTTTCTCCTTCCCTACTCCAGTATATCCTCATACCACTCTCTCGCTCCTTCGTCTCCTTAGCAACCCCATCCCCCTTCAAAGAGTCTACCTCCAACTGTCACCTGCCTCCCCTCCCCCCCTCCACTTCTCTTCCTGTTCATTTAGCCCTACCTACCGCAAAGTCATCCGAAAGCACCAGCCCCCTAACTAATATCACCTACACCTTATACCACAAAATACAGTACAATTAGCAGCATCCCCGCAGGATTCCCTCTCCTCCACAGGATAGAGATAAGCACAGAAAACTTAGTGAGCGGGGAAAGGCAATTGGAGGTGCCGTAGGACTGTCACACCTGTTCGAGACGGAGTTCATCATGAACGAGAAGGGATGGTTGTACTGCTGCTGGACCAGGAGAGACGACAGACTGGGCTGGGGCATGTACGGGTTGGCCGTGTTCGAGGCGAACCCGGGCGGAGGCGCGACGCTGTCCGCGCGTCCGCCCGCGCCGCCGCCCGCTCCCACCAGACCGCCGTACTTGCCGACCAGGTCCGAGTGCTCCGTCCGCGGAGGGGGCGCGGCCGCAGCCTGACAATGAATCAAGAGGGTAGAGATGAGAAATAGGCTCTTTGTGGGGGATATCCATCCACGTTGTGGGACACCCCCTTTTACTACGTTAACACTGTTCATTCTAACACTATTCTGCGATACACTCGCTATCATGTTCGGTTATACTATGACGTCATGTCTCATGAGGAGAAAAAAAACAAACTGATAAAGCATAATATAATACCTGGGACGACACGTTTCCGGGCAGAATGTTGGCCAGATCGATCTGGCCCATGTTGAAGGGGTACATCAGGGACATGGCGTACGGGTCATCCGCCCGCATTCCCCCTCCAATGGGAGAGTACCTGACAATGAGAGAAGATAGTTAGGATAAACCGGGGAAAAAACATAGTTTTTTTGCATAATCCCCTGTGACTAGATGCAGTCCAAGCAGTTGAAGCTATTGGGACATTGCCATAGGCAGGGGACAAATACTGTATTTGATTATACTATTTGATTATACTATGGTATATATGCTCACATGTTCATGTACGGGTAGCTGCCGTAGGCCGGCATCTGGTGCTGGAACATCGACGATTGCTGTTGCTGTTGAGCCTGCTGTTGGTGGGCCTGCTGTTGTTGCTGTTGAACCGAGTGCTGCTGGTTGGCCATCGTGTCTGAAGGAAGAAGAGATGACCGGGGGGGGGGGGGGGGATCAATTGACAATTCCTGTCAAAATCGGGCCTACCAAAGTGTAAGATACCACGAATATTGAATCAGATCCCACTCTTCGTGTATGGGCAGAGTAAATTAAAACGTCTTCCTTAATATGCCCTTCCCAACTACTCACTCTGACTGGCCCTCAACGGGGCGCCCGCCCCTCCTCCTCCCATCCTCGTCTCCATCGGGGGATAGCCCACCGAGGCGGTCGTGTCGTACGACAGATTGCGAGAGAACGTCGACGATGGTGGCGAACTCTTCACCTCCTCCTGAACCTTCTCCCGTTTCAATCGTCCCGTCCTACGACGGTTAGCCCGGTAAACGCAGTACCCCCCCCCCCCCGCAACTAGAGCACTTCGAGCCTTTCAGTCGGTTATGATTCACGGTCGGCGGTTGTTGAACCAAGCCCATCAACCAAAAGACTCGAATGTAGTGTTCTAGACTAAACTTGGCAACTTGCCAAGCCAGTTCAGTTACCTGAGGCGGGCTGGGCTGCTGGTGCAGCGGCCGACTGGAGTAGGGGTTGGCCACAGGGGGCTGGGGGGCGGCGGCGGCGGGGGGCGGAAGGGGCGCGGGAGCCGGAGCGGACGACGCGGACGACGGCGGAAGCGTCGCGGTCACCGTCACCGGCTCGGGCTCCGGGGCAGAGAAGCCGAAGTGGTACCTGGAATTGAGGGACTTACTTGCTGAAAAAAAAAACTTGGAAAAGGATTCAGAAAGCGCACGATGAATGAATCAATGAGATTGTCTCACTTAGTCAAAATGTCGTCGTCATTATTACTAATAAGACCGTGATTATTATCGCTACCATAAGGCTAACTCCGAGACGAGACTCACTCAGACAGGGGCGCAGCTCCTACGGGTTCGACAAACTCGACGCGGTGTCGCAGACCAGCCGTAGTGGCGGCAGCCGCCGCACTCGACGGAGTCTCTTCCGATCGACCTGCGAAGGGATATAGGGTGGTATAAGGACCGAAACGTAACAAGCAACCAAAGAGCCGCACTATGGATTCTTGATTCTCCCCCCCCCTTTTGCCACTTTCTTTTTTTTCTCTCTGTAGTTTTCCATTCTTGTTCAACAGAAGAGAAGATAAGGTCTACCTTGACGGCCCAAAAGAGTATCCATTTGCCCCTCACCACTCCCCTTCCTCACCAATTCCCAACTCCGCCTTCAACTCGTTCGCCCACGCCGGCTGCACCGTCGTCTCCTCCATCTCCGGCTCTGGATCCGCCTCCCTGAACGAGAGCCGGGTTTTATCGCGCCAGCCGGACTTTAGACTGTCAATTCCCGGATTCCGAAGTGCCCGCAACTTACGGTAGGGGTGACGGGGGGAGGGGTGAGGGCTCGCGGGCCGGCTCCTCCTCCTCGATGGCCGTCTCTTCCAGAACGGGTTCAGGCTCGTACGAAGGAACTGGTTCGGGTTCGGGGGCGGGAGGCTGAAGAGAAACAAATATTGACGGCTCAGTGAATAAATATCGATTGATTAGTGAATAAATATTATTGATTGATTCGTTGCGAGTCAGACTCCGTCCGTGCCACTCTTTCCCTTGCTGATCCACACTCTTCAAGCTCACAATGACTCATTTCCACATGCCCCTCATATATCTCTCACAAGGCTCAATTCTAGACATGTTTAAGGAATTCTCTATCCCTATTCCAAACTAGACTCTAGTCTATCCGCGTCCGCATCCATCCGCGTCTTACCGGAGGCGGCGGCGGGGCGGTCGCCTTCTTGGCAGCGGCCGCAAACGAGATCGGACCAGCAGCAGTCGACGGGATGGCCGGAGCCGGAGCCGGGTTATTGGTGGTCGAGGGCGAGGAGGTGGTGGGACCGGAGGGCGATACGGTAGCAGGGTGTACGGTAGATGACGAGGACGACGTGGCCGCCGCTGCGTAGTTCTGGTTCTCGTACGTCAGCGGACCACGCTTCTGCAATATTTCTTTTATTCTATTCTATAATTTTTTGCAAAAAAAAATTGCAGCACATTTTTTTTGCGTTCTAGAATATCACAAACACTTTTTACATTCAAGAATGTTGTCAACTTTCCCCAGAAAGTTGTGGCCCGTTTGAAAGGCTATCCGTTAGCTTCTCTCGCGACTACAATGGCGCTACAAACGGTAAGACGGTGTAAAAGTGCAAACCAAGTGCAAGGCATTGTTTCTCATCGTCTTGGGCTAGGAATCTCTATGTGTGGCAATCTCCTACTCCTATCCCTTATGCGTGCAGAGTAGATAAATCAACCTTTTCTATGCGAAAAAGACAGCTCTCTGTTTGTTGGCTCAAACATTATGACGAAATCGGTGAATTTACAGCCAAGGCTATAGGGCCCCTGTTTCCTGTCTTTTGAAACCACCAAGAACAAATCCAGTCCCCCTGCTCACCCAATCAAAGTTGCTTCCCTCATCGTTGCTTCCCGACTGCCTGGCCGCTCCTCCCCGTCCGCTTCCTCCTCCTCTCCGCGAGAAGTTCCCTCCTCCCCTGCCGCCGCTGCCCGTTCCGTTCACGTACGCGCCGCGTCCGACCGACGCACCGCGCGTCGCCTGCGCCGCGACGGGTCCGCCACCGCGCGGCACACGCGGCGCGGCCGACGCTCCGCGTCCACCGCGTCGCGGCGCCGACTCGTACGACCTCCGCGACAGCTCCTCCTTCTCCAACTCGTCCTGCAAACCCAGCCTCATTACTACCTAATTGCCGGCAGCCGTATTACTCGCATATTCCTGGAAGTATACGTTCCGGTATCCATAGTGGAACAGGAGAGAATAGTTCACATATACTTAATCCCAAAGCCCGATTTCCTCCCCTATTGACAACGAAATTTGCACTATTCCTGCCCTCTCCCTTTCTGCCATTCATAAATCCTACTCTATACGCACTACGGATTCTTGACATTTTCATTTCCGGCCAGACTCCAATTTGCAATATATCTCTCCTACCTTCTTAGCCTTCTTGCTCTTCTGCTCCTTCCAGCACTCCACCTCTCCGTTTCTGTCGAGTATGTACAAAACAGCCTGTTGCACGTCATTCTCATTGTCGAAAAGAGCCACCTCCGCCTGCGACGCTGTGCAACGGGTTGTCTCGATTACCTGAATGTGCCAATCTTACAAAATTACATAATAAAAGAAAGAGCCAATAAACTAAAACGAAAAAGGTATGTCGGAAACGGAGCGAACATCACACCGCATGACTAATACGGGGAGGCTGTTAACGGACCGGTCGATACAATTGATTTACGGCCAGAAGCTCGAGACCAGCTTACTGGATCTCATTAGCCGACCCCGGCAAGACCTCACCTTCTTGATGAGCTTCTGCAGGTTGCCGTCGTCACTAGAAGAGGTCTCGATGGTCAGCTTGGCCAGTCGAGTGTGCTCATCCGAGGGCACGGGGCCGCGTCCTCGATGCTTCTCTCCCATTACTGCGTCGACAACAACAACTGTGCGAAACTCCTGCAAAAGGGGGGCCCCGTCCGGAGTACGGTCGCGATCGATTCGCCAAAATCAAAACCCTCCCCGAGCGGCCTTTCGCAATGCGACGCAAACACCGAGATTTACAAGCGAAAACGCGCGCAAAACACTTTCGGGAAAAGCCGAAAACAAAAATCTAATTTTAGCGCAAAATTACCGTGTCCATTTCTACAGTAAGCACGTAGAAAAAGAAATAAATCGTTTCAAGAGAACCGCGCAATTTGAAGCACGCGAAAATTGATGCCAGAGTTCAAACCGTGTGCTGCGCACCTTTGGTGTCACCATTTTTGCGCCAAGCGGGCACGTTATTGGTGACGTACTCTAGTACGATACTTGTATAGCATTGTTTTTGCATTCTATGCAATAGTCTAGTATTATGGGAGACATTCAACTCAGTGGGGTTGATCATTGTTTATCTGTCCTGATCATTGCAACAGCCGCTTTCACTTTCGCGTCTAAAACGGTCGAAAGTCCATTCCTAGACGCAGCCTAGAGCTCGCAAACATGTTTACAACTCTCGAAGGTTCTCTGCGTTTGCTTCCCTTTGAAGAGTGTGTCCACATATATAGGCTCTCATCCGATATGATTTCTGAGCCCTTTTCCGTATTTTTGTATCTGAAAAGCTTTGTGTACAACTTTCAAAAAACATAATATATATGTGAATCGTTTATTGACAGTAATAGCTATGAAGTTGACTTTATTCAAGATGTCTCTCGCAACAAAGACTCTCCTTCCCGCCAGCAAGCAAGTGGTTCGCGTGCTCAGGTATGTTCGAACCTTGAAGTAGAAAAATTATAAACAGCCATGGAAATTGGTGAATAGTAGTAGTTTATTTTCCATAACTAGTAGCAAAGTGCATATGGGCTATTTATGAACTACATCAACTATATGCTAGAGCTCCAGAGCTTCTTCAACCTAGTAATTATAAGTACGGTATGCTCCGAAATTCAAATCTCCCCGGGTCTTGCAGCGCGTCGAAGCACACGCTGCCCGACCTACCGTACGACTTCAACGCCCTGGAGCCGGTCATCTCCCATGAGATCATGCAGCTGCACCACCAGAAGCACCACAACACCTACGTCACCAACCTCAACCAGATCGAGGCGCAACTCCACGATGCCCTTGCGAAGAGTGTGTCCACCTTTTACTGTCTGATCATACCTCTTGGCTCTAACAAGAAAGTTGAAAGAGTTGGCCTACTTTATACGCTTTATTTAAGCGAACGGACTACTTCAAGAGCATGAAAGTCTATAGTGAGCGGTGCTGCAAATTGACTAATTCCTGGCAGATGATACCTCCAAAGTGGTGGCCCTGCAGCCGGCGTACAAATTCAATGCGGGAGGACACATCAACCACAGCATCCTCTGGCAGGCGAGTTTTTGGTTTGTCCTTTATGAAATGATGGTCAAGCTATCCACTGCTAGGTGTACTGTAAGAGGAGGTGAATGGGTTACGGTATTTGTTTATAGCTTTTATTGACGGAAAATTAACGTCGGTAGTTTTTTTGTCAATTTCCACTTACTGTTTTAGTGCGCTAAACAGAGTAAATAGACTGATCGCCGATCATACTGTGAGCAAAAACGGATTACGGTAGTTATCGAGCGATCATACATGGGCAGAGTTATCGACAAATTGTTTCCGACTGGGGCCTACCAAGGGATAGATTTACATCGTGTTTAGCCTACCAATAAGTTTTCTTGCACAATGTGGTGCCTACCAAGTTACCGTTCTGAGAAAATTGGGGGGCCTACCACCCGACAGTCGGGTCCATGCCCCTCCCCCCCCCATCCGATATATGATGTGCAGGTTATGGCCAAGGACGGCGGCGAGCCGAGCAAGGAGCTGGCTGAGGCGATCAAGCGGGACTTTGGCTCGCTCCAGACCCTCCAGGACAAGCTCAGTGCCGCTACCGTTGCTGTACAGGTGCGGGAAATGGCAATTGGCATGTGTCGTATGTCATTTGGTGACATATGCCATTGGCATATTCCTGGCGAAAACTGAAAGTCGCAGGTTAATAATGCAGATCCTCCTGCTATGCACGTTAGGTACGCCGGGGTAAATAGCATTGTTTTACTTGCCAGCTTCCTACTTACTGTTATGCAAATAGATTAGTAGATAGATCTTGTTCTCCAATAACCGTAATACTCATTCACTGGCAGGGCTCCGGCTGGGGCTGGCTCGGCATCTGCCCGGAGAGCAAGAAGCTGCGCATTGCGACCTGCGCCAACCAGGACCCGCTTGAGGTGAGAGAGGCGAATGGTGGAGTACTACAGAACAACGAATAGAACAACGAATCCCTTCTCCATATCTGCTTTGCGGCCGACGTTTTCCATTTGAAAAAAAACTAACGTACTTCAAGTACTGCCTTCTTTGTACATCTCTACCGTAACCTTACGCTTAACCTACCGTACCCCCTCCTCAGGCCACGCACGGTCTCGTCCCGCTGTTCGGCATCGACGTGTGGGAGCACGCGTACTACCTGCAGTACAAGAACGTCCGTCCGGACTACGTCAAGGCCATCTGGAAGGTAGCCAACTGGAAGGAGATCTCGAAGCGCTATGCGGGAGTCGCCAAGTAGACGTAGACAGGAGAAGTATACGACGCTCAACCTAGTTACTAGATGCCCCCTCTTGTTGCTACGATAGCTACGAGTCTTATAATTATGTACCGTGTACGGCTGTAATATAAACGATAAATATTGCCATGATGTGTGCATCAACTCGCGTGATATATAGCAAAGAAATAACAATTTATTTCATAACAGAACAAGCAAAGGTGGGCGTTTAGAAGGGGAGCTTGGTGAAGAACCACTTGTTCTTTCCCGCCTTGTGCTTCTCCTCCAATCGGGCCTTCGCCTCCTGCACGGCTTTTCGCTTCTTCGACGGCTCCTTGAGGGCCTCCTTGTTGATGGCGTTCTTGTCGAAGTTCACCTCGACAGAGTAGCGGGTGGGCAGCAGGTGCGTGTAGGCCATCGCCTGCAACTATTATTTTTCAAAAAAACATATTTAACATATCATGGGAGCGATATAGGAAATGGACAGGTTTATGGAACCCCTTTTCAAGAAAACGGTTCTTGTGGCAAAAACCCTCGTTTTCTAAAAAAACGTCCTGTTCCACCAAAACAGCATTCGCAATACAAATAAACGTCGTCTCACCTTAACGAAGGGCCTGAGCTTGTTCCTCTGGGTCTGCTTCTTCTTTCCCATCGCCTTCGTCACCTTGCGGGGGTACTTGTCGATACCGGCGATCAAGGCGTGTCCGTACGGCCGGTCAGACGATCCCTCGTCGTACGGCTTTACAACAAGGGCCTGCAAGTAGGCAGTTACATCATCTTATTGCACGTCACAGTGTCAATACAACACTAAGACTTGCAGGCCACCTTCACTCCCCAAATATTCATATCCAAATTTATCAAAATTCCTCTTCCCCGAAGCTTCTCCACGTACCTTTCGGCCGGCATACTTTCCGCGGAGGACGAGAACGACCTTTCCGGGCTTCATAATCTTACCCATGTCTGCCTGCAAGTTAATCGCGATTAGCATTCTAGCAAAGGGAGAAAACGGGACATCAAGGTAAAGTCTGCGTCGAGAACGCATAGACCAACACCGAAACCGAGGCGACCGGGAAATATGCAATCTCTTTATATCTGTATGTACACAACAATAACAGCAACGACGCAACAGATAACACAGCCTGTAGTAGTAGAAACGGGATAATCAAACTACGTAATGCTACCCAAAGCTATCCAATCAAGCATACGTGCCCACGTAGATCCTCCTCAGCTTGTCCTTCTTCTTAAAGTGCTTCTTGTCCGAGCCGGGGCCTCCCTCCTGGTTCTTGACCCCGGGGTGGTTGAAGCGAATGTGCGCCTGCGACTTGCCATCGGCAAAGAAGGTCGAGTCGAAGCGGCGATCGGCCGTGTCGCTAGTCTCAAAGAGGCCCTTCTTCTCCATCTGCTTCAGCTGTACTTGGCCCTTCTTCTTGTCCGTCTCCGCCTTCGGGAAGAGAAGAGTGTCAAACTCGGCCTGTTCGACGGTGGGCGGGGCGGCCACCCAGAGGATCGATCCCACGACCACTTCCTTGACGAGGAGACGGGCGGCTCGGGAACAGTCGGGCACTCCCGACGAGCTCATGAGGCCGCGCATGAAGGCGATGGCCGTCAGCAGCTTCACCGCGTCCATTTGCACGTCGGGCAGGGTGAGTGAGTAGCGCTCGGCTATCGAAACGGGAGGAACGCGGGAGATGAGCAGACGGGTCGGACCGAAGGGATCACGCATCTGCTCCACAGGCATGATTCCTGCAGAGAGTACAATAGTTCCAGAAAAGAAATAAAGGAAAACCACGTACTCACAACAAACCAAATCTACTCACCGTTCAAAAACATCTCATTGCGATCGAAGGCAAACGACGGCATTACCAGACCAGGGCAATCGCACAGCGTCAGCTGCAAAAGGACAGTAATTACACCATTTAACCAAGTTTTAGAACCCTTGTTTTTCAGATACAACATTTCTTCCTAACATTTAACATTATAAGATCCCAACCATAGCAATCTCGTAAAAAGCTAATTATGACCAACCTCATCGTCGAGGACAATCGTCTGCAGACGCTTCGTCTTTCCCGGAGTGGCCGACACCGTCACTTTCTTGGCCGATATCAACTTGTTGATGGTCGAGCTCTTGCCCACGTTCGGGTACCCGACAAAACCCACGACGAGGGGTCTTCCTCCGGGAATGACTCGTCCTCCTCGTTCCCTCAACACGCGGAGGAGCTCATCGCGATTAGAGAGGAACACATCTTCTGTGGGTTCCGAGGGCCGGGGCTCCTGCTCGTCGTGAGCTGATTCTCCCGAGGATGAAGCTCCATCATCCTCCTCCTCTCCATCTTCGTTCTCGCTCTCCTCTTCTATCGTCTTCTCCTCAGCCACTCCTTCCAGGGGATCCAGTGCCGACCTGCAATTTCAGACATATTTACAGTGGACCAGTTTTATTCAATACTTTCAGGAAACATACATCGAATACTACCAATACATAGTTAACTCGAAACTGGAACTCACCAGAAGATGACATCCACGCCTTTTTCCTTGAAGTACTCCGCCCAGATTCGTTGTTGCTCGGGAAGTAGAAGGTCAGCCTTGTTTACGAGAATCAGATTCTTCTTCGCCGGATCAACGCACGTGACGTAGTCCTCGAGGTCCGTACTGCGGAATAGGAGCGGATTGCGGGCATCGACAATCTGAATATGGATTTATATTTTGGACATTACTTTGTTCTAATCAAAGAATCTACTAAACACAGATCGAAGATAATTTAGATGTTTTCAAGCTTAGAAAGAAATAAAGAGTGCCAACCTGGACAACCAGATCGCTTCGCTCGACGACCCTCCACAGCTCTCGCCAAATGTCGAGGTTCCGTTCGAAAGGCGTCAGAACGACTCCATCCATCTAAATGGAATGTTGCATAAAGGGAAAGAGAGCAATTACGTAAATGACGCATTGCAGAAGACGTGGAGATAAGCAAGAAGCGCAAACGAAAGGCCGCAGAAAGAGCAAGAACCACGGTCCGTTCTAGACGAAGGTGAAAAGAAGCGAATAAAGGTAAATTTGAGAGCCATATTGTAGAGCTTGCTCAAGACCCAAAGACGAGAAAAGAATCAATGAAAACACATCATAATGATGAAACTGACCTCTTCCAGCTGCGACAATCCACTTCTCCACTTGAGGAACATCTCGTTCTCTGCCTCGTGCAACTCTTCTGCCGTCGTATACTCCGTTCGATCCGGTCGTCGGGGAATCCGCAGCAGGTGCGAGTTGTTCTTCCGCAGCTCATTGAAGGTCTTCACGTCAGCCGCCGTACGAACGACAACTGTCGAGTCCCTGAAGGACGGAGGGTAAGATAGTCAGGCAAAAAAATAAGCTCAAAGGACTAATACTACCAAAAAGGAACTAACAAACTTGTCAACGATCTGCACGGCGCCACGCTCTGCGCTGAACGTCGAGCCGGCTAGTTCAGCCTTCGCAAACAGTTCCTCCATGTTCGACTCGAACGTCTTCGATTCTAGCGCCTTCGTTATCTCCTAAACACAAAGCATTAATTTCTGCCAGCACGACAAGTATAACCTT
>LS899983.1:100504-111076 GCA_900490955.1 Micoletzkya japonica
CGGTTGAACGCGACGCGTCAGTTCGACGGGTCAGACTAGGGTTACTATGTCAACAATTTTCGTCGAAACCAAAAACTAGCCTTGCATTTTGTTGAATAAGGTCTACAATACGCATTTGAGCACTGGAAATCATTATTAAAGCGGAAAATCATTTAAAACATTATGTTTGCATTTCACCTTTGACGCGGAACTACGCAAAATTTGAGAGATTCTTTCGCATAACGCCTAGTACTTGTTCTAAACACTCAGAACAGAAGAGAAATGAGTGAAAATAGACATTAAAATGGCCAAACCCTCTCAAAACTTGACTTGCGAAAATGCAGCTTCAACGCGTTTCAGAAAGTGCCCTGGTTTAGAGCGGAGAGTTCATATTGTGAAAAACGGTAACTGCCAGTCGATAGAGGATGAAAAACTGTCCCTAAATTATGCATGACACATGAAAAAGCATATGAACTAGCGGAGTACTTTAGCTCGAAAGAAGTGCGCTAATGCTAAATTTTCGCCAAATTTAGCGACTACAAGCTACAAAATTTTGAAAATTGTAATTCCGACCACGATAGTTGCGTTACGGTAAGATGAAAAAGCTATTTGTCCTTAAGCGGCCTTTACAAAGGGCTGTTCTCCCCGTGCCTTACGATAAACAGAGAAAGTTTTACAGTTCTAGGTGTCCAAAGAGAACTTCGCCGAAACAAGCCCGCATGTAGATAATAGCTTACTACACAAAGCCTCACCTCTTCGATGAAAGCCGGATTGTCCAGGTCGTCCTCGGTCTTGAGAATCTTGTGCTTCTTCCTGTTCTTTTCCCGTTCATTGCACAGCGAGTTGCCGAGAGATTTGTTCATGCCGGTAGGCTTCTTATTGGACGGTCGTCTCTTCGTCATGCTGCAATAAAGCAAAATTATCATGAATTTCACGCTGAAAACCTCTTAAAAGCATGAAAAATACTTGAAAATGGAAAAATAAACTAAATTCTACTCCGCTTCTCAAACTACGGTATTTCTGCTATGAACGCAAATCGTGCCAGGAAACGTTTCGTCGCATTTTGCGCTCCGCAACTACGGTATGCCAACGGGTCAAACTTTTGCGCTTTCAAGATTTTTTTGTTTTTATTTATTTTGTGTTACCCGTTTATTTCAATAGCTCTATCTATAGTGTGAGGTGTTCTTAGGACCTGTCTGAGTGTGTTTCCACCGGCTAGCGACTGGCCTCGCCTATCCGCCTGCAGCCATGAAGGTTAGACTTAAATTTCATTTTTTTCTTTAATTTTAACGTCGTTCTGAAGAATTTAAAATTATTCTTTTCCATATTACTTCTACCCGGAGATCCATGCGGTTTCGCAAAGCGCCATGTAACTCTGCTTGGTGAAGAACAGTAAAAGAAATCTAGTAGAAGAAAACGGCAATGGTTTTGCAAGTAATGCTGCTAACACTAATCATCTACCTTATCATTTCGTACCGTATTATTACTTTACCGTATTCATTCTAGCCTCTAATATCCTTGCAGGCCGACTCGCTCTCCCTCGTGCCCCGCCTGCTCCACCAAGTGTCCGTCCGATGGAACTGCCCCTGGCACCGCAACAGCTTCCGGCCGTGCATCTTTCCCTTCAAGATGCACGAGAAGCTGCGCAAGGATACGGTAGACGCACGCACGCAGACGCGTGGCGGTCGGCTGATGCTCATGCGTCGCGTGCTCCGCGAGCAGCCCTTCCTCGGCTACCTGACCACTCCGCAGAACTACACCGACAAGAAGTATCGGTGATCCGGTTGTAGTTTGTAGTCTAGTCTCCCCGTACCAATTCTCCTTACGAGCTGCTGTTTCTGTTACATAGTGTCCGCTCGGTAAAGACCCACAATCAGAGAATACGCAAAGTATCAATCAATTCAATGGCATTAGACAGATTCATCAACGGTAATAGGAATATACAATTAGATTGCGGTGGTCAGTCACAATTAGCGGTTTTTGTTCACTCGTCCCTCTTTATCTTCGACTTAGTCATCCAGAGTTATCAGCTTGACCCGCTTCTTGGGCGGATTCTCCGCGGAGGTCCTGCAACGAAAGCTATCGTATCAAAGGTCATACATGTGCGCGGTCTTCCGATCGGACGCTAGGATGGGTGCCTGTACCCAATAATCACGAAGTAAAAGCCGTGCTGTTTTGATTTCCTCTAATTATGTTATTGTGTCTGCAGAAATTCGAGGGCAACACTGGCCCATGTATGTCTAAGATTATGTAAAGTCGGGACTTTAGAATACTGTAAAACGAATAAAATCTCACGGAGTCCGTGGCGCGTTGGCCTCCGCGTCGCGTGCGGCGAAGAAGCTCTGGATGGTCGGCGTACGGGGCTTGTCGGGTACCTTAATCGCAGGCGGCCGGACAGGAGTAGAGCTCTGCAATTGTTGCGTTTCCCCAATAAGATCCTGAGGCGAAACTAGGAGCTGTACGACAAAAATAGCTATGTATTCTATCGAAAATATCGATTGTGTCTAATGACAAAACGTAATAAAAGATCGGAAAAAGTATTCCCGACCCTATCGCACCTGACTCGCATTCTTCCGCCTCGGCGTCTTCTTCTTGCTCTTCTCGGGAGAGGGTTCCTCGGTCGGCACGTACTCCACCTGCACATCAAACTTGACTCTATCCAATAACTCATCCTCTTAGGAATCTTCTTGCAACATTTTTTTTCATCCAAAACTGAGGTATTCTGACAGCTAGACAACATTCCTTGGTTTCAAGGCAAAAAATGAAAAAGAAGACACAGAAAAAAACATCTTCCTTGCGCAGTCCCTAGTCGGCTATACCCATCATACACCACCTCCCCCACACCTCACCTTGCATCCCCAGTTGTCGATGGCGATCCTCAAGAAGCTACAGTATCCCTCGAGACTAGATACAGCTACTAATTTTCCATCCCGGCTCCACGACGCGTCCGTCAGCTTGTTGTAGTGGATGTTGTCGACGTAGGCGATCGGCCGCGGATGCTGCGAGTCGTAGAAGATGACCGCCGTGTCCGTAAGGGACAGCCACAGCACGCGGTGGGGAAGACTGCAAGGGGATGGGATCATCGGACCCGAACTTTGGATGGTAGGCTTATTTATATTGAGCTTTGTAGGCTCAAAGTTGTTATATTCACGGTTGGTAGGTCCCATTTTTGCAAATACGATCGGGAGTTGCCAACGCATGATTGGAATCGGGACACGGTAACTATACGTCAGAAATGTAGCTATGATAGCCTACGCTTCATAGGGTCAAATACCGTCCAATACACGTACAAAACTACCGTACCCCGAGTAGTTCTCGGCGAGGGCCGGGTCGAGGTCGAGCAGGACGGGGCACATGCGGACGAGGAAGGTGACGCGGGGCGAGGGTAGAATGAAGGACGGGCGCCCCTCCGCACCCAGCTCGCCCCGCTTGAACACCGCGTTCCCGTACAGGTTACGGTCGCGCGACTCCAGGTGCACGCCTGAGAGGAGAAGACATAGATCAAACACTCGCCTCGTGCCATTTCAAAGCGCCTTGATTCACACTACTGAGCTGGAAGACCAGGGTAATTTGGAATAAAACGGCAAACTTGGCGGCCTAGTAAGAGCCTTGGTTACGTCGTTTCCGACGTACGATTTGAACTATATGAAAGGACATGACTACGCTTGGCATTCTTGCCACATACTTTGTCGTACAGTTCAAGCAAACTATTATATTATACACACATTGTGTCTGTATCGAGAATGAAGGGTGGGGATATTCGGGGATCAACTCACAGGGCGCGACGACAAGCAGCCCGCACGGGGAGAAGGAGGGCAGGCGCTTGAACGACAGCATCTGGTCATCGTGGAACAGCTTGCACGTCTGCAATGGCATTTTTGAAACCATATGTATGAGATTTTTGAAACCACAAATAACCCTGTTTTTTCATTTTGGGCTAGTTATTGAGCGGTGCCCCGATTCACCCATTACGCAAATGCGTCGATAAATTAAATTAAATTAAATATTATCAAAGCAAGATCGCGCTTCAGTAAGACTCCACAAAAAAAAAGTTTCGCATGTGCATTCCTTCAACCATTAATGCTTCACGCGCTTGCTGTGTTGACGATCACCTCATGGGTCACAGATCTCACAGCAACTCTCAATAGCTCAATAAGCCCACCTTCTCATCCGTAATATGGCCGCTAAAGTCGAGCGGGGGCAGGTCCATCGAGTAGACAATCCTCAGCTTCGTTCCCTTCACCGCATCGATCAGCTCCATCTTCCGGTCCGTCGACATGGTCACGATCAGCTTCCCCAGCGGATCCCAGGCGACTCCGTTCGGGAACTCGCGCAGGTTGTACACGCTCAGCAGCCGCTTGCCTGCAAAGAGCATTGAATATTCGGCTAATAAACTTATTTCTGTACTGTCTATACTTTGTTCACACCGCTCCGCTCCATACGTGGCCAGGTAAGCCCCGAAAGTTTTAAAAATGGGGGTGCCATCCCGAGAAACGGAGCTACCAGTCATGTAAAACCGATTTTCTTCGGTCCCATAAGCATACGCAAAGAAGTTTTTTCCGGGCCTACCGGCCCGAAAATCGGAGCTACCACCCGTACTTACAGGCCGTGCCCATGTATGCTCCGCTCTCTCGTCGGAAAGCGGATTGATGACAACTTACGTAGCATTTCGCTCAACTTTACTAAATGCAAGCATACTTTGCAACTAAGCTGCTCATCAGAATACTTCGGTGGTCATTTGCTCCGTATTACTTACAATTATAAATAATTGTGATATCCATTCCATTCAACTTTACTTCTCCGCTAATTGAGGCTGGTTTGATGAAACACTTGGCTTCCCCTCCACCAACCCCAGCCCACTGACCGGTCGGTCCGTCGTGTACTAATAGGTTGTTGTCCCTGCCCACACTCGCCACCCGCTGTCCCTTCGCGTCCCACGCAATGCAGGTGACGTCCGAGTCGTGGTGGATCACCTTCTGCCGAACCCAGTTCTCCTGCAAAATAGGATTGCTTGAAAGTTATTTGTTATCGAGCCAGACAATGCCACGAACTGTGGCACAATCATAGGGCAGGCACGTCCGTAATGAATGTTTAGCAATCTAAAGATTAGTGATGACTTGTTTTACAGACTGTGTAACGAGCATATAACATTGTAAACAGGAAAGAGTTTGTTTCCGAGAAAGAGACTGATTGTGAGATATAGCTATAGCTGCACCCTACGAGATTAGGTAAATACATTAAGTAGGACTAGCTCATTGATCGATAATGCTATATTGTCTCCTTGATATTGACTGGACCCAAGGCACGCTAGTTCTACCAATCGATCGATATGGGATAGACGTGTCTAACCTTGTTCGGAGGCAAATCCGGATCTTCAGGGGGTCCGGGAGGAGAATCGCTAAGACTCCACAATATCAGCTTGCCATCGCTGTCACCAGATACGATCATTTTCACTGGAATAAACCATTATTCTCTTGAAAACTGTACTAACTAAAGAAAAGCACGAACAAGCATGCAAACCTTCGGGATTAGGAGATATCTGCACGGTATTAATAGATTTCATGTGTCCTAGTAGATTTGCGAGGAAGTTAACGGAGAGCGAGTACGTCTGTCGGTCAGGGCATTTCTCGAATACGAGTTCCCATACTCGAATCTGCAACACAAATGGTGGAATAGCTAAATGCACGAGCCGTGGTGTACGGTGGTCGTTTACGGCACAACCTTTTCTCTCGTTTATTTTGCTTTCTAATCCAGTAAATTACGTTTTTCTCGGTTTACAAAGATAAGAGGAACCCCACCTCCTTCTGCATGCTTCCAGTGACTATTCGGTAGTGTCCATCTTCGGGAATAACGGCCAAATCAACGGATAACAAGCCCTGCCGGTCGTGCCAGAAGATCTCCGGGAGAAAGTGATCCATTACCCTGAAAAGCACAATCTCCGAAAGGTAAAATAAGCGAGTTCAAACAATTTTGGTTAAAATTTAAAAAGAAAATAAAAATACTGTTTAAAACGATAAACATTCCCGCTACCGCTAAACAGCGTAAGTCTGCAGTATCGGAACGTTAAAATAGAATTACAGTATTTTGCTACCGTAGTCGTTAGGAATTATTATGATTCTTGATTTCATCCGAACAAAAGGTTTTATCAATAATGCTGTGTAATCTTTCATTATATGCAACAAACAACTAAATAACGGCAATTCTCGCGGTGAAGAATGTGTTTAATAGCGACTTTCCCCTGTTTTAAAATTTATTCATGAATGGATAACCAATCTGCACCACATTTTTAACACTTTCTGAACTTGTAGCGACGAATTATGTAACCAAAAATACGTAAATCAGCTGTGGTTCTCAAACCACCCAATTCTTATCAACAGCTCTCATTTTGAGTTCTCAACTCTCAAGCAATCAGCTCACAAACCAATGGTTGTCAAGCAACGGTTCTCATTTGATACATCCTCATCTTATATTGGTTTTATTTAATAAAACTTATTATATTTTTAAATATTTTTATTTTTATACTGACACTGAGTCACGACGTTTTACCAGTCGGCGTTCCGAAATTGCGAATGTCTCTATGTCTCTCCAATTTCCATGCTCTCTCTCCTCCACACTCTTTCATACGGGTCGATTCTATGCAGCATTGTGTGAGTCGGTAGCGGTTCGTTCTACCCTCTTCATTCTCCACATGTGTAACGAGATCTTGCGAGATGCTTTTGGCAACTTTATTCAGACAGCCGAACAATACGGGAAACTACGGTATCGACATCACTTAAGTTGTCCGGCCACGTATCCAACGACGCTCCCGATGATGATTCCCAGGAACCCGGGCGCGAACGCCAGCGTGCAGTTCGCAGTCATCGTTAGCGTATCTCGTGGGAATCCCCACGAGATAAAGCAGGCATATCTGGAAGGAAAATAAGATCTTCTGACTCTAGTTTATATCGCTCTAGTTTATTTTATGTCGCTCTAGTTTATTTTCCCGACTATGATCATTTGTCAAAATGACCCATATTATTATTGAATAAAACTCAACGTCCGTGCACGTTTCCACGACTATGCACTAAGCACCGTAAGTCGGCATTGTAATTACGATCAGAACAGAATATTCTAGGCTTCGGTTTGGCCCGTTTTCTCTTCTTTTTATTGTTTTTCCGACTATTCCTTGCTTGCGTTGAGTAGTTCTATACTGCAACAATTTTCCTAATGTACATTCAATCTCAGATATCTTCGAATTGAACGGTAAACGCAATTTAGAATATTCCGTTCCGGTCGTAACCTGCGGTGCCGAAGTCTGCACGGTTAGTGCGTAGTCGTCAAAACATACTGACGTAGAGTTTTATTCAATAATAAATAATTTTTTTTCACACAACCCGCTTTCTAGCAATATTCACTTACTAGATAGACCGTGGTATAGAAAAGTACAAGAGGAAACGAGTAGAGATCGAACAGAATACCTGAAGATGGGGCCAAGTTGAGTCGCTTACATGAAGGATAAACGACACTGCAACAAACAATCAATGCATCCTGAAGGTTAACCTTTGCTTGATTAGAGAAAGTGGAATGAGATCATAGAAGGGGCATACCTAGAGCGATTCTTCTCGATTATGTCATTATAGACTGGACGGAAGCGTGGTGTAAGCACGCGGTATAGTGCTGGGTGTAAGCTAGCCTAAATGAAACATATCAAGTTGCTGAATCAGAGAAGAATAAGAAAACCCTTAGAACAGTCCCTTGTACTAATATAGCAGGGACGACAATGTGCCAGAGGAGCTGACTAACATAGGCGAGGAAATGGATCTCCGGAGATGGGGATAGGACAGAAGCAGAGACTGAAAACAATAGATTGATCAGATTCCAGGACAAATCTAGGTTGGTCATTGATCTTCGACCTTTCCCCTTTTCGAGGAGGTGACAGGGGTAAACGATTCAAAATGATGGGCGTTTCGGAAGAAATGAGAGATGCATTTCTTCATTTTTGTTTGGTTTGTACTTCTAAGCAAATGTGTTCTAGAATAGTGCAGTAGACATCACTCATGATGACTCATGCAAGAACGATTCGTTGTCATCTTGCTCATTGTCAGTTGACTTCTTACAGCTAGCCCCTTTCCATCTGATTCCACATTGTGAGAAGAGTCTATCTTGAGAGAGATTTTAGCAATCAGTATGTGTAAAATGTCTTCGGAACGTCACGCACTATTTCTGAGAATCTCTGATTTCCTGTGTAGGTAGAAGGTTGTCAGATGTAATGAACTCAGATCGGTCATGGAAATACTTTATTACCCACGGCGTGTAGAATAGTCGAGAATGAAAGGGGAAGGGGGAAAGGGCAGGGATGAAATTAAGCATTGTAGATCTGGTCCTTCTTAACCTGCTTCGGGGGTGCGATTCCCTTGGACTTTTCGATCTGAAATTGCTTTCCTTTCGTCCGAAGCACAGTTCCTAGAGAATATATAACCGAATTTTGCAAGTCCTCTCGCTCTATAGAGGATATTTACCCAATTCTGCTTGCCATGTCCCTCGGAATCAATGCAGTACTTGCTTACAACTATCCCCCCTCGTCCCCCCTCCTTTCCCTTCTCCCCTCATTGTAACAGCAAACAACAGTAAGGGCGCAGTGAAGAAGTGAGAAGCGGTCTGCCAGAGAGAAGCGAAAGATAGACAGAGTCGAGACTCTTTTCCCGGCTTCTCCTATATCCCGGCTCGGCCACGGAATATTCCGGAATCCGGAACCACATTAACAAAGGGCAGAGCAAAGCACGTAAGCTATTCAAGCGTTCTTTCCGAGTGATTGACAAGTAATGGGGACTTGAAGGTTGAACACTTCCACATGGTCCTATTGCACTCGGCAATCTATGAAGCAATTAGTACCCCCTTCTTTTCAATCAATAAGCCTTTCCCACTAATCGATATGCCGTACCTTTCGAGCCAAACTCTGCAGGGTAACGCAGACGGAGAAGAGGTCGCGTCCGTCGAAAAGGTCAACCTGCAATGATCAGGTTACGGTAGGCTACCGTAATCCGTAGAAAGGCTGATTCGCAATCAAGCTCTATGAGCAGAGTAAGCATTTGGGACCGTTTATCGGTATACGGCATACTGTATCTACGGATCATCGATCAAAGTGCAAGAATGATCTGACTGTGAAAGAGGAAACGAACGCGAAGAAACGCATACCGGGGATGAGCCTTGGTAATACGCTCATCGATCGATCATCCCAACTCTAGTACCTACAGTACCCCTATGGCAATCCCCCTACGGTAACCCCTCACTCCTATCGTTCCACTACAGTAACCCTACCATAACCCCTACCCTCCACCTACCGATTGGAAGGTCTCCTCGTCGATAACTCCAAAGGCCCGGGCGTTCGAGCAGAACATGTTGATGTTCTCCATGCAGTTGAAGTTGGAGATGGGCTTCATGATCTTCTTGATCTTTCCCGGCTCGATCGCATTGATCAACCTGCACATCATCAACCTCATCCTACCGTAATCCCACTTTCCTTCTTTCGCATTCTCCCGTTTGTTGTTATTATTCTATCCAGGGACATCGGGCAACTATGAGAACGTGCAACATTCACATACAGTGATCCACTCGAATTCTCCACACAGCCGGATGAAAACAATAGGACCTATCCGATTATTGTCTTGAACGGAAAACAAAATTTTGTTGGATACTGTAGCATTTTTGGGTTATCTCTGACATAAATATGAAATTTGGCTAATTGCCAAGTCGAAAGTCCATTCCAAACAGGGGTAGGACAACCGGTAGGGTCATCCGGCTGTGCTATAGCATACAGTAACGCACTCACATACGAGCTCACACTCTGTGCTATTCAAGGGTACTGTATACAACGCATCAGAAAAATTTAGCTTAAATTAAAAAGGCTCGAAATTAAAATCTGCCAACTCACTTGCACAGAACCTGGCCGTCCTTGAGCACGGCGAGGAAGTTGTCGCGCTTGCCCGACGTGTCGATGTCCTCCTTGATCAGACCTGCACATCAACGCCGCTTGAATTTCCGCCCTTTGGCAACTTGCCAGCGATCCATTCCAGCAGGTACTGTGCCTCGAGCTCGTTGAACTTGCTGGCCTGCTTATCGAGAACTGCTCCACCAATGCCCGAGGGACGCGGACGGTGGTAGTCTTGACTCATGCTGACGAAATACGATTATCGATTCGCAGACTTATAAATATGCAATATAACAACGTTAGTAATGCTTCATCATTAGCTAAATGATCAGGATGAAGGCTAGCCACGAGATAAACTCCGCAACACGACAACCAGAACAACAATAGCTAGAACAAGCTAAACCCTCCCCCTCCGCTCCCCAGTATCCATCCCTCTAGTACTGTGTACGCTCTCTCGCTTAAGTATGTCTTCCCCCAGAGGGGGCGGAGCTTCAGCCTCGATCCAACACAGCTTTATCTTGATGATGTCTCATAGCAGTATCTCAAGGCTCTTAGTCAGTTTGCGATCGGCTAGACCATCTTTAGGGACCATAATGCTATGGAATGTTGCAATATCAACTCCAAATTGCGGAAAAAAGGTCGAAAAGCTGTAGCTTCGGAAAGCAACCATTTCATCAAATCGGTCA
>LS899983.1:111176-132542 GCA_900490955.1 Micoletzkya japonica
GGAAGGGGGAGGGGAGGGGGAGCGGGAGAGGGCACGGCGGAGGGAGGGAAGACGACGGCGACGACGCGTCGAGGGCAGAGGAGAGCACGTGACCACCGAGTAGTTCTGGAAGAGGGTTACGGTAGGGCGGGGGTACGGTAGAAATGAGCAATACGCTAAAGTGGTCTTTTCAAAAGGCTTGATATATTCCATAGTAGCCTGGGAGTGTACTGTAGAAGGCTACAGCTACAGCTGAACTTGAGGCAGTACATTTCAGTTCGCGATACTTCCGCCCCCCTACAGTAATCCCTGCTATTCTTTTCATATTAATCATCTCCCCATTCCCTGAATCCGCTCGGTTCACTGTACAACGGCGCTTTTTTATCGGCCGCATCTCATCCCAGGTCCAAGCGAAACAGAGAGGGAGAGGACAGAGAGCGAAAGAGGTAAGAGGGAATAAGAGAAGTAGGAGAGAGAGTAAGTGCACTGAGACTGTGCAGAACAGAGCAAAGGTTGGAAAGGGATGGATGGATTGGCAGAAGTGCCCTGTGATGATACACCCCTCCTTCTCTCGACTGAACCTCATTCTCTCTCCCTCCTCTCCTACTCTCTTTAGCTCCCTTTTTACGTTTCTCTCAAATAAATGTATTCAAACACCACCGAAGAACAGCCTCGCATCTGGCACGTCACTTTTCGCGCGGCAAAACACAGTCTTTTTGCCAGCAAAACCCCTTCTCTTAGAACTAATAAATACAGATGGTAACTGGTTTTCCTCTTATAGCTGTCATCTCTTAGAGATCAAAGCTCAAACTACACAGCCCCCGAGATCAAAGCACAGCCCCCCTTGAACTCACTCTGTCGGCGTGGACCACGAAAACACCGTAGTCGCCGCCGGCGTCGGGTCCCAACTGGAATGTGGCGGCCTGGTCCGCCGGCTGGGTTACGGTAAGCGAGGAGTGGACGCTGCCCGAGGCGACGTCCAGCAGGACTACTGTAATGGGAATCTTTTTTAAATAAAAAAAGCCTTGCAAATCATTCGTGTAACCATTGTACTTTCTCCTCACTGTCTCTCGTATCGCATCATCGTCTACTCCTACTGTAGTAACTGTACCCTTCAGAGTAGCATTTCACAATATAGTGTACCCACAATATTTGCCCATCGTCACTTTACACACACCTCCGCTTATTTCTCCTGTTATCACCCCTCCGCCCACCCACATCCCCCTAGCTCCCCTCCGGTCCACCCCCTCCTATCCTTATCTCTCCTAGATCTCCCCTCCCCCGTCCACACCCACTCACTATATCCCCCCTTCCTTATGACTGTACCATATGTATGTCTGCTTGTCCATTAGTAAGTCTGTCTGTGTGTGTCTATCTTCCTCCTCTGCTCTTCCCTTATCTCTTATCTCCGGAGATTTTGCCCCAACAAACCGGCACGACAGTCCGGTAAACACTTTCCAACGAGGAGAAAACCACTGCCCTCACCCTCTTACCTCTCCCTCTCCCCCCTCCCCTCCCATTCCCTCGCAACCCTCTTCCCGCCCCCTACAAATATCCGTTTACTCATCCAAACAAATAAGAAACAGAATGAGAGGATAGAGAATAGAGGTAGAGAGTAACTGAGACATTGAGAGAGGGAAAGTACAGAGAACCAAGGGATGATGGGGGGAAGAGGTGAATGGAGAGAGAATAAGAGAAACAAAGTGTGAATTGTATTGAAGACACGAAGGTATAAGAGTCTCTGCATACAACGCTGTCGTACTCACCCGTATACACGATTGGAGATTGGAGAAGGGAACGTTTTGAGGGTTGAGAGGGAATGAGAGGGGGGGGGGGGGCTAGAAGTAGAATTTGCCGGTTTATCTGGCTACCGTACCTACAATACCGGAATACTACCTCTTCCTACCGTATCCTGCCCTTACTGTAACCTCTCCTACTAATGTATCCCTTCTATTACCGTATTCCTCTCATATTCCACACCACCCACAGTTCCAGAAACTCCCCCACCACACTCGCCTCTACTGTCACTTGTACCCTCTCAACCTACATTACCCCTTCTACTACCGTACCCTTCTTAAACTACCGTACTCCCTCCCCCCTACCGTACCCTTATCGTCCCTCCATGCAACGGGCGCGGGTGTCATCCTCACATGCCATCCCTCCTCCACTCTCCACTTGAGCGTCCACGTAGCCGTCGAAAAGCATGAGACCGTCTGCAAGTTTGAATTCGCGCGCAAATTCAACTCGCGCGGGAATTTCAAAGCGCGCTACCATACGTGGGCAGGGTCTGCCGGTAACTTACTGCAGTGGTCCTCCCATACATAGATATCGCACAATTTGGCTAAGATATTATCTTGCAGAGAGCTAACCAATACATGAAAAAATGTTTGCAGTAAGTCACCCAACCACGGTACCCACAACCGTGCCCATCTATGCGCGCTACCTTTGTCGTGGCCACCACCAGCGCTCCCTGGGTCCACTCCAGTTCCGTCACCTGACCCGCCACCATCAGAACATCGATAATCGAGAGCTGGAATAGTATTGGCCATAGAGAGAGCATACAATTCCTATCATTGAGAATCGGTTGCAGCGGTATTATTGCAACCGAAACAGGTCTATCACTTTATTTAGAGCTTGAAACACAACCTGCTCCGAACTACTACTCGCTAACAAGCGCGTAGCTATAAAACCAATGCTTTCACGGAACAGCACGGAAACGCATTACAGCATCCCTCGCACATCGTTGGATACCGGCAATTAAGGAGAATTTAGTTTTGGGTCACACAAGCGCCTTCACTAGGTGAGAAAAAAACGTAGCATTTAAACTATGAGCATAAAGCGGCTTGCGATGCAGCGTAAGGCTGGCGATCCAATTCTCACCAGGGTCTCCTTCTTACAGTACCCAACTACCCCCCCCCCAGCAGCTACAGTACCCCCCCTTACCTCCTTCGTATCCCACAGTACAACGGCATCTCTCTCGGCGCTCACTTCATGTCCCACTGCCCACACTCTGCGATCGTTGATCGAAGAGGCGCACCTAAATTGTACCTAATTAAATTATATTAAAAACAATTTCAGCTTTGTAATCCAAAAACCATGTACGGGCCATAATAAACGACTTGCTCGTTAGAATAGAATAAACCAACGCCTTAGCCAGCCTACCAATAAGGGTTTTTATACAATGTGGGGCCTACCAAGTTATCGTTCTGACAAAATTTACCACCCGACCGTCGTGTCCGTGCCCATCTATGGTACCCCCTTTCCTTAACCCGTGTTCCCCCCACCTACCGTATCCTCTTCCCCTTCCACGACAGGTCCTTCGCCGGGTCAACATGCCAACAGTCGTCTGCCTTCTCCAGAAATACCGCCCGACCTCCCTCGTCGCCCAGCAGGAAGACCGGCCGCGACGCGTCCGCGTCGCACGCCGTCGACACCGTCACGATGCGTCGCGGTAGCTCCTGCGCATCAAACACAGATTAGACAGATTAGCACCGGAACACACAAATGACCATAAGCAAGAAAATAGCTCCTCCTCTATACTTCTACAACACGTGAAACATAACCTAACCGCAACCCTACGAGATCATGAATCTGCTCCACCCGTCAACCCACCCACCTGGGAGTACTGTAGCTGGAAGGCCTGACTGTCCTGTCCCCTCCTCCACACCCGCACCCGACTCGTCTCCCGGTCTACCGTATGCTCTTCTACCGTAACGGCGTATTCCCGCCCAAAGGCCGCGTGGCGAACCGAATGAAAGGACTGGGTGACTCCGTAGACGGGAAGGTCCCGGTTCAGACTGTTCCCTTGGCTTACGTCCATCTGAAAGTGCCGAGTGTCCCATTTATATGATAGAATCGGAGACTAAAACTGGCAAACTTTGCACTTCCTATGTATCTATGTAACAACTTCAAGTCTTCAAGAGGGCGAGAGTCCTACAGCAAACACGCACCAGAATACTACCAGTTTCAGTTCGCGATAGGTCTACCGTAATCCTCTTGGATACCGTACCATAAAGGGAGCGGTGGACGATGCGGGATGAAGCCACTGCAGCCAGCCCTCCCTCGCCCCAAGCACGACCATCTCCGGTTCGAGGGGATCGCGAAGGACGAGAGGGCAGGGGGTACTGTAATGGGAGTGGTACTGTAGTGCGGAAGGTACTGTAGTCGAAGGAAAAGGTGGATACGGGCTATAGATAAGGCAAGAGCTTACATTAGTAATGAAATGCACCGATTCCGAAAAATACGCCAAAACTCGCACGCGTTTCTTATATATTCCTTGGTCGATTCAAGATATCACCGGGCACATTCCTCTGACTCTCATTCGTACCGTGAACTGGTCGACACGGTCCGTACGGTCGACTGCACAGCCATCGCAGCCGCGTCCACCACCACGATCGTGTTGTCGTCTGCAATGTTCACCATCTTGGAAGAGCCGTTGACGAGCAGTGAACAGATAACTCAGATTTAGCTAATTGTAAGTAAACACATCAGGCAGGAATAAATAGCCTTGGCTGGCTGGCAGCTTGCCAACACCGACTATTAGGCTACTAAATAAACGCAATACCTAACAAAAAAAAGCCAAGCCAACCCGTAATATCTACTAAAAGTGCTAAACCAAAACAGCAACTAAATACGCGTGTACAAAAAAAAGAGTTTTCCCAGAGATACCGTAACCCAACCCAACCGACCCAGCAGTAGTCCGAGCAGCGAGTCGTCGTGCGAGGCGACCATCTGGGCAATCGGCGCCGCGAGACGCGGCAGCATCGTGGGCGCACCCTGAACATCACGGGCCAGGTATACGGTAGCCAGCTAATCGATAATCGTCTGTTATACCGAACCATATATATGAAAGGTAAACGTCAAAAAGATCCGATTCAACCGCAATGATATATTTGCTACAAAAAAAGGTCAAAGGAATGCACAATGAATGAAATAACGCCATTAGCAGCGAATACCCACTAGGGTTTGCAAAACCAAGCGCAATTAGCGTATTTATCGTCTGACTCTCTGCATTCTTTCATGCTCCTCATCACTCTCTCGGTCTCATAATGCGATTAAAAGGTTTGTTTGTTTTTTTTGCAAACCCTAATACGCACCCTTCCGAGCGTCCACTTGCACAGGACACACTCTCCTCCGGCCGAGAACATGCCTCCCTGCCTCGTAATCCACAACTCAGCCGCCGACTTGTGCCAGTGAACAGACTGCGTCATACGGTGCACGCCCAGTCGGCTCACTTCCGACCTCAATGTTATAGCTTTTACCAAAGATCAATCCGATCTAGTCGAATCCCTAGTAATCCTGTCGACTTTTCATATACCTTCCCTTGTGCATATCTCATGCTAGATGCTATCTCTAAGAAGGTTCCCGAAAATGGAAAATCGATAACTGCCCCCCCCCCTCCTTACCATATGAAGATGCGCCCCACCGTCAGGACGGCGGCCACCGTATCCCCGAAGACGTGGACGCCCTCGAAGAGGATACGGTCATTCGCCTCGGCCAGAGCATCCACGGAGAAACGCGTCTCGTGGAAGGACGATTGCACTCTGGAATTGTGGAGGGGTACGGTAGAGCACAGAACGTTCTTCTTCATGTGAGTGTGATCATTATGCACATTAAGAGTGTAGAGGCGATTATATAATTAAACTAGTATAACAACGCGGTACCCGGCGGCCGCGTTGCTATACTAGTTTAATTATAGCTCTGCGTTGTGTCCAGGAGCGAAGCCTAGAGAGTACGGCATCCTGCCAACCCCAAGCCCTAGCGAGCCTTTGGCACGGTGCCAAAACGGTTGCTTACATCCCAACGTCTTACTTACCTAGCCGAGGCGTCCCTCGCGGTCACGTGCAGCTTCTTTCCGTCACAAATGGCGACCAGCTTGTCGGAGACGGAAAAGGACGACGGGGTCGCGTGGAGGGGAAGCGAGCCGAGCGGCGACAGCTTGCCGTCCGCACTGCAATCATCCCCATTCACATTATTAGTGTATTATTAATGATTACCTTAGAAAACCAGCTACAATTTTTTTACTTATTTTTTTAAATGTACATGTTTTTAAATGTTTTTAAATGTACCTCTCCAATTATTTTTTACTTTTTATTATTTTTTAAATGTACAGTTACCTCTCCCCTGAGAGAGAAACTGAGAACCATGCTTTATCTGCAGTAGGAGAAAAATTTCGCCCAGAGGAAAAATAATGTATTTGATTACATTCTTTTCGGGGTGTGACCCCTCCGGCCGCAAAAAAATCGTCTTTTACTGCATAATAACCCATACTGCAGTGAAAAATCATGCCCACCGCATTCCTAAAACCTCGATTTACATGGCTACCGTACCGCAACTGGTAAATTACCCCCACCGCGAAATGAACTTCAAATATGAGTATTTACTTACTGATTTCACCAACTCAAGCCAAACTATGGAATACGCCACCTGATGGAGCATATCTCCCGTCCCAGCCGTCCCTTCTCCACGACCGCTACGGCCTCTCCCGCCTCCTGGCGAGCGTGCGAAATCTGAACATAACCGTTTATTTTTAGATATGTCATTTTCGAAAATCACCTTCAGTATGCAAAATGCATGCTATTTTTTCTATGAGAAAGTGCGTGCCATAAAAAAGTAACGTGCTATACACCTGAACTATGCCTCACAGTATGATCAAGCGATTAGAGGCTTGGTTTTCACCCCCTACATTAGGACTCACTTCCTTTCTCTGCAATTCCCTTTACTCATAAGCCGCGATCTTGAAAAATAAAATAAAATAATAAAAAAATTACCTTGCACTTGGTCTCGTAGGTTGTGACTAGCGTTGGCTCGATCTCCCCGTCAAATGACCATATTCCGATCTCGCCCGATTCGGTGACAGTTACAATCTGAACGGGGGCACTAGCAAAGTTTCCTGCTATTTTAAAATTTGAGTCGTTGATAATTCAACACGTCCGATTGCGGAAGCGTTGAATTCTATAAAGCAAGAGCTTGGTAGAGATAAATTTGTACCTCATATGAGTCATAAGGAGAAAAAGGTCATGGTGAACGTAAACAGCTTGAGAATCGGTACAAAGAGGTATAACGTACTTGTTGGGCAGAGATGAAGTAGCAACCAGCCACAACTGCCTCGGTCTCAATGATAAACTGCCGCTCGCCAGTTTGGACATCGAAGGCCAAGACTTCGTTCTTGGAGCAGCCAGCAATCAACCTAAAACGATAGCGTGATTCAGGGAAAGCCACCATAGATCCGGCTGTAGGTACCTTGGTTGGGCAGCTAACTGCGCAGCTTTTGCAAATACTGGTGAACTTGGGCTCATGGCTACCCTAGTGAAGTTAGTCAATCTCCAACGTGTACTGTAGTAATCTACTCGCAGAGCTTACGTACGTATAAAGTATCCTTTTAGGACAAATCAAGGATAAAATCAAAACCAACCGGTTAGTCGGATCGAAGCAGATATTAACGAAGCTTGTGCCGTGTAGGGGAGTGTCCACCCATTTAGCCTTACAATGAATATAGCATAATACGCGGTGAAACCAGGGAATTGAAGATAAATGAAGAAAAGCATACCTTATTTTTAACAACCATCTCAAACGTAACAATAACAGACAACAATGAAGATCGAACTACCTGCAAAGGTAAGATCACCATTTTGTGCATCCTTAGAATACATAACATGGCTATATTACGTCAACTAAAATATGAAAAACTAAAACTAAATAAAATTCAAAACGAAAAACGATAAGTGGTGTGCCAATGTGTGGGCAAAGTCGACGTATTGCATTCGTCAATTATAGGAAACTCTTGGAGCATTTTATTCGATTTAAAAATTTTTTTATTATTTTCTTTGTTTATTCTAGTTTTTCGCCTTCAGGCATGCTACCATCTATCCTACGATCACGTCTATCTAGCCGACTAGCTTCAGCCTACCTTCCCCTACCATTGAATGCGTGAGTTATGCTGCTATTATATTTATTAGTTTTCACATCCATAATTAATTTCACTTTTCACTTAATAATCTTTGTAGAAGGAGCGTCCGCGAGGCGCACGCCATCAATACGTTCATCAACTTCGTTCCCCAGCAAGAAGCATGGGTAGTGGAGCGCATGGGAAAGTTCCACAAAGTCCTCGAGCCGGTGAGCTCGAGCTAGCTCCTCTTCCCCTACATGGTCACAAGTATCAAAAATTGCAGTGAACACATGGAACTCTCTGATCCTAAGGTTCCGTCGTAAAGACTCGTATAAGAACCGTATTCATTCAGGGCTTGAACGTTCTCATCCCCGTGATCGATCGCATCAAGTTCGTGCAGAGTCTGAAGGAAATCGCTATCGAGATTCCCCAGCAGGGTGCCATTACGCTCGATAACGTGCAGCTGCAGTTGGACGGAGTACTGTACCTGCGTATCTTCGACCCCTACAAGGTACTCGCACCGGTTGGGTTACTGTAGCTACATATTCTTGGGATTGTTGATCGATTCTCCGGTAACTCGAGCGTCGTACCACTTTCCTGGTTAAAATCTCCCAATCTTGCTTCTTGAAAATTTACACGCTTTATTGCTTACTCCGTGGGGGGTATTAAACTGTTTTGGAGGAGCCTTAGTAGTCGAAATCCTGGCATTTCTTCAAGCTTTCTTACAGGCGTCATACGGTGTGGACGATCCGGAGTTCGCTGTTACGCAGCTCGCCCAGACTACCATGCGATCGGAGGTATATAACGTCGCCTTTTTCGTGTTCACGAACCTGCACTTATCTCTACCTCTCTTTTCTCTAGTAATTCTTGTACAGGGGTCTACTGAACCTTTGCAGCGCATCAGTTTGAAATAGAAACTCTTTAAAGTAAAATTATCGATCTTAGGTGGGCAAGATGTCGCTGGATGAGGTGTTCAAGGAGCGCGAGCGGCTCAACGTATCCATCGTCCAATCGATCAACGTCGCGGCCGAGCCCTGGGGCATCAGCTGTATGCGATACGAAATTCGTGAGTTCCTGTTGACCTTTGAAAAATCATTTTTTAAAAGTTACTTATTGTCGAAGAAAAAAAAAGTTCCGTCGCTAAGCTCATTCATTACTTTATCTGCACACTCTAGGAATGATGGATGGCAACTGACGGAGCATTTTGCTCAACCATGTGAAGAATTTATGGAAACATTCATTCGTTTGAATTCCCGCCCGATCCCTTTGATGTGCAGGTGACATGACGATGCCGACCAAGATCCAGGAGGCGATGCAGATGCAGGTGGAGGCCGAGAGGAGGAAACGAGCGGCCATTCTCGAGTCCGAGGGAGAGCGCGATGCGGCCGTCAACCGGTACGAATTTGAACTTCGCGCCAAATTTCCTTGTTTTCGAAATTATTATTTTAATAAGTGGAAACAGTGGAAATCAGGTAAATTGTCTAAAAAACAATGTTTGGATCTGTGTTATTCTTCACGCAGTATTATTCGCTGGGCAGCTGCTGCAGTGAACGAGCGAATTCAAAAAGATGGATTTATGTACACAAGAAATTACAGGGCGCAAGGCGAGAAGACTGCGCGAATTCTCGCTTCGGAAGCTCAAGAGGCAGAACAGGTAAGGAAAGCGTGCTGGCGGCGTGCCAAGATTTTCCACTTGGCAACTTGCCAATTTTAAGGTGAACATCGCGCGTGGTGCCGCGTCCGCGGTCAAGCTCAATGCGGAGGCCCGAGCGATTGCGATCGAACGACTGGCCGTGGCTTTGGATAAGGGACGTGGAGGTTAGGAAAAGGGATACGGTAGGGGGGGGAGCCGGAGTGAGGACCGGGAAGTGGAACGGGGTTACTGTAGCCTGCTTTCTGGGTCTTATGGAGTAGGTATACTGTAGGTGAGGATTACGGTAGATGGTAAGATGTATATTATTGCAGAGCGCGCGGCTAGCCTTGCTCTGGCCGAGCACTATGTCGAGTCGTTTGGGCGGTTGGCCAAGGAGGGCAATACGCTCATCGTGCCTGCCTCGGTGGCTGAGCCCGCGGGGATGGTGGCGCAGGCGCTCGGGATATATCACAAGGTGGCCGGGGAGATGGACAAGAAGCAACAGTAATGGTAAGCAGGGGGGGTTACTGTAGGCTAGACGGTAGGCGCATTCCATTCGAGGGCACTTTTGAGTGGGGGAGCAAGACCTGAACGGAATGCTCTAATTACGGTAGGCGGTAGTCGATAATGATGTACTCGAGTTAGGCGGTGATATCGAGATCTAGATGGAGGGCAAGCGAAGGGGTGTGGTAGAAAGACGTGTGTAGAGCCGGAGAATGTGGTGACCGGGAATTGGCAGGGGATAAAAGCCGGCTGCCTCAGATCCGGATGTGGAAGGTGCGGATGAAGTCGGGCGATCGGGAGACGACGTGCTCAAACTCCGCGTAGCTAATCTTCTCATCGCCGTCCAAATCCGCCTCTTCGATTATCTATAAGCAGAGTACGGTAATGAGCACACGACGGGTTACGGTAGCCCCGCCCCCTCCCCTTTTCCGTGCGGGACCCTAGTTGTTATTGTTGGTTTTGTAGGCTTCAAACACTTTTCCGTAGGCCAGAAGTAACGTATTTAGACTAGCTAACGAATTTCCGCTTTCACAAGAGGTCTCAGATGTAGTAAGTAAGCGTAGCCGGTTTCGAATTTCTTGTTGTCCTTATACATATGATATTTATTAATCGAGATATAGGCTGCATTCTGTAGATTGTTATTGCTAGTGGTTTTGACATAAATTTATAAGAAAATGCTGGTTTCGCAAACGATTAGATGGCGGGAAATTTGAAAATTTAAAAAAGACTGACTCGTTCGATGATGAATTCGACTTCCTCATCACTCAGTTCGTCTCTCGTCAGCGATCGGATCATCTTCGATAGGTCGTCGTGACCCAGGAATTCGTCACTGTCGAAGTCTGAGAATTTGAAATTGGAAAGGGCGGGAAATTTAAAATTGAAAGCCTTACCGTATATCCTGAAGGCGTATTTGAGCTTGAGGTTGAGCGGGGCCATTTCGGAGAGCACGCTGAACATGTCAAGGAAGGAGTCGAAGGACAGGTTGCCCCGGCCATCCTCTGAGAAAACGTCGCAGATCTGTCGGCGAAAAGGGTTCTCCTGAAGGGATTTGAATGGGATACTGTAGGCTATTCATTAAATTAATGCAATTAACGGCTACCTTGAGCTCGGGCATTCGCTCAATCTCCTCAAAGTTGAGCGTGATTATGGAGGTTCGATTGCCCTGCATGTTGGTCGGCACTTTCTGGGGGTTGAGAGCGTAGAATCGACGATAGAGACGAATGATGTCCTTGCGGGTGAAGAACGTACAGTCCTGCAGGGATTAGTTCGCAATTCATTGGCGCCAATCTTGGACTCGTATGCGATTCATATACGATTTCACGCGATATGGAGAAGTATCCACGTTTCAGCGATTGTAGCAGAACAAACGCAATTGCGGTTCTATTCATGCTCTCAAATGGTCCGTCTTTCTAGAGAGAAAGCCTTACCTGATATTCGTCAAGTTGCTCTCGCGTGAATACTCCTCCTTTGGAGAACAGGTTGAGATCAGTCAGAGAGCTAGCCGAGTTGCCCATGATTACCTGCGATATCTCAGTAATCGTATGATGAACGAAGAGATAGCTCCTAATAGTAATGCAACTTGGAGCAAAGTAGTCAAATTGTGAAGGGCCAGAAAGGAGAAATAGAGAGCGAAGCAAGACTGGAGGGAAAGATCGATGCCCAAGGGGTCCAGCAGACGACAATTGCTCATTCGTTACACTCCCTCCCTATGGCTCCGAGGAAAGGGCCGGGAATTAGAATAGGAGTCCTATATTCCGGACGGGTATGATAGGGAGCTGTGAGGATCTGATAGGGATTCATAACGGTGTGAATTACAGCACTTTATGCATGTTCAGATACGGTATTAAATTGTATCTGATTGGGAATGCTACATGTAATTACGAATACATATGATCGGAGAAATGTTTAATCTGTAAAAAAAGATTTAAAACTCGACAAGAAACGTTCAGAAATAAAAGTAAAGTTATGGTATTCGGAGTACGGTAGAAACCATAGTTTTGCGCGTTAGGAACTCTCGAGCGGAATTTTATGTTTCAGTATCTTCCTTTAAAAAGCGAAAAGATTTCTTGTTTTTTTTGTTTATTTTCGCTTATTTGTTTTCTTGGGTACTTTTCTCGTCAACAGTATGTCGAAATCGCATCTACGATTCAACACGAAATGGGTTGATTTGTCACACCATTTTCGCGCGTCTGAGAGTAGGTTTTTCTCTAATTTATGAAATTTACGGGAGTATAGTGCAATGTTGCATCACGTCTAGAATTCTTTGTGCGCGTCCTACTAGGATAGATTCGTATAGAAATTAAGAAATTAGAGGCGGTAGAACACGGAAAATGGAGAGACGCAGAGTCACAGTTGAGGCTTTTTTTTGGAATCTCTGAACGCCGTTCTTGTAAACAAGCTTGGGCAATAGAGTTCTTCGCCTTCACGCTCACTTGAATAATGTTCCTGCTGTTTCAAACATCATGGGCATCCTTTTCTCTGTGCGAGCTTATCGCGATTGTCTCGACATTGCTCAAAATCTCACGCCCTTGAGGAATGTTAACTCACATTTTCGCCACAACGCAGGTTTATGGGCCATTCAGGATGACGGAATCCGCAGAAGTTGAGAATACGCAGGCTCCGGCTGCCGTCGAAAAGGCCAAGGAAGATGCTGCTGATCCTCTTTTCGAGAAGGTCGTCCAACAGCTTGAGGTGAGCCAAATTATAGTGGAATATCGCGATCCGTCAGTTTCTTTCGTTCCAAAATGAGTCAAATTCTCTCACTTTTGCACACTCTCTCGCCTTATGTTCGGAATGATTTTCCGACGGATCTTTTTAATCCACTATATTCACTGGCACAATCTTATTTTTCAAGCAGTTGCATTTTACTAGATGTGCCCTTGAAAGAAAAAAAACATTCCTTGAAAACATAATTATCCCATGTCAATCCGCTTTCCACCCCTACCTCTGCTCTTTCAGTACTACTTTGGCAACATCAACCTTCCTCGTGACAAGTTTCTCCAGGAACAAATGAAGCTGGATGACGGATGTGAGTTCCCTTTTTGTAATGAGTAGTTCATTATGGATTGAAATCAAATATAGTTTATATCAGCATCTAATTTTCATTAGTTTGTGATGTTTATTACAATATTTGACTGCGAAATTGTAGGGGTGACGATCGAGAAGCTTCTGACGTTTAACCGTCTGAAGGCCCTGTGCGACGATGCCGACCGCATCGCGACCGCGGTCGCGTCACTCCCCTCCGATATCATCGAACTGTCCGAGTGCAAGCAGAAGCTGAGACGGAATTCGGCCAATGCTCCCCCCGAGAACTCTCTGGAGTACTGGCAGAAGATCAAGGACCGAACAGTTTACATGGTTAGTGGTCGGTTTAGTAATTTTATTTGGTTACGATTTTTTAACATTATTTGGTTACGATTTTGCTCAATGTTCCATAGTTTACAAGATTAGACAATCTGATTTGTTCACATTGCAGAAGGGCTTCCCCGAAACGACGAAGCTCGACGATATCATGCAGTACGCGCAGAAGTTTGGGGCCACCGAGAACGTACTCATGCGTCGCGTCAAGAACGACCGGACCTTCAAGGTCTGTCGAACGTTCATCTACTTTTCAGCTTTTTTTATTTATTATGCATTCAGTGTATGTGCTGCTATTTTGTAGCGTATCAAAGCGACAAATTCAAAAAAAAAAAAACAAAACTTTACTAACACCCTATTTGAAAGAGTTATGAGTAATAATATTAGGAATTTTAGGTGAGAAGATACTACTGTAAAATTGGTGATTACCAAAGGTCTGAATGTTTACTATTTTATTTTATTTTACGAAATAAAGAGTGCATGGCTGTTTCGCTGTCTAGCCATCAGACAGCCATGCATTCCACCCGGGCCGACAGCTCATCAGTGATGAACTCGGGGGATTATTTTTGGATACGAAAAAGGATGGAATATTTTTTGAATATTTGCCTATTGATTACTTTATAAGGAAACTAAGCATATTTCCTAGGTTTCTGAGAAATTAGAAAGACATACCCAGCTCGCGAATAAAATTATATATTTCTCCTATAAATCCAGTAGAAAGACGGTAGTAGAGGAGGGACGATAACAGAGAATGAAGAGAATGAGGAGGAATACGACCAGAGAAGGGAATAGGATGGGAGACGGCGCGAAAGGAGGTATATTAGGTTAAAACGAGCGAGACTGTTTTCAGGGAAGTTGCTTCATCACGTACAAGACGAAGGAGGAAGCGTTGGCGGCCCAGCAATCGGACGAGAAGTTCGGAGATGTCCAGTTGACGAAGATGATGCAGCTGGACTATTGGGCACAGAAGCAGAAGGAGACGAAAGAGGCCAAGGCGCTGAAGAAGGGACAGAAGGTGGCCGATGTGAGTGGGGGGGGGGGGTTAGGGGGAGATGGGATGTTATTACAAAGAAAATGGTGATTATGCTCTCTAAATCTCTATACCTACTTTACATTATGACCGGAGCTGCTTTTCGTGACTATGTTGCACAGTGCTCGCCATAATGCGTAGCTGTGCAATTTTGACTGCTCTTGCGCAAAAAAGCACATGTCGAACAGTTTACTGCACAACCGTTTTGCAAGTTTTGGATAGTCTGCTGTAGAACCAGAACACCTTTACTGGATGCGAGCCTTGCGCATCTATAAGAAGACATGGGTGTGTTCAGGAGAAGGAGAAGAAGGCGCTCAAGTCGTACTTTGTGAAGGGCGTCGTGCTGTCGCTGTCCAACGTGCCTGAGGACAGCTCCATACAGCAGATCAAGGACGCCTTCGAGCCCTTTGGCAGTGTGAGTCGGGAGGACCTATCAGGCTGCATGGGTGTGGCTGCTTAGCGTGGCTCTGAATAGCTATCAATTCTGTCGGATTCCACCTCTACTTTTTCTCTATGCTTTATGGGATACTGTAAATCAAAGGCGGTTTCCGTATTGGCTTCATGGCGATTTGTATTTTATTGGGTGCTATCGTTTGGGGGATCTGGATAGAGTATTGCTATCGCCAGTATAATATTATTGCAGGTTGGCTACGTGGTCCACGAGTCGGGCACTACCGATGCGCAGATTCGCTTCCACGGGGAAGCAGAAGCTGCGAAGGCTGCTTGGGACAAGGCGAACGAGAATGGAAAGATGAAGATTGGCGAGAACGAAGTGGAGGGAAGGGTATTGGAGGGAGAGGAAGAGGAGAAGTACTGGGCCGATTTCGATGCGGACAGGAAGAGGCGAATGGAGTCGTCGAAGGGGGGAAGGGGAGGCAGGGGAGGCAGAGGTGGACGAGGGGGTAGGGGTGGAAGGGGAGGACACGGTGGTAGGGGTGGAAAGCGGAGGGCCGAGGGGGGTGAGGGTGGAGCACCCAAGAAGAAGGTTTTCACGGAAGATGAGTAGACTCACGTCGTCGTCTCTTGTACTTGTTTCTGTAATGTTTTCGTTGGCTAACCTTCACCTCCAGGTATTATTGGTTGAAGGGGGTGAAGGATGGCCGTGAAAACCACAATCCATTCTTTATCCTAACCTGTTTCTGTGTTATTTTCGGCTAGAAAGGCTGCATTGTTTACGTTGTTGTTGAGTTGTCTGTTGGTGGAGACCCTATTAATATGATTGACGTTGCTTCTGAAGTTAATAAAGTGATGAGCAGTTTACTGGGTTTATTTGGATACATTGTGCAAGAGGTATGCCGGCATGTATGATCCTCCGTGATTATGTAAACAGGCGAATAATAATAGTTGAAAGTGAAATCGAACTTGGATAGTGTCCAATTTTCGATACTTACAGTTAGCTTGACTAGGATTACTGTAGATTGTTATTGTTTGGCCTAATGACGTCCTGGTTCAACCGTGAAGTACCGTAGTCCTGAGAAGCGCGCAATGGTCACCGCGGTGGTATCTGCGACCTGTTGTTTGGTATTCCACACGCTCGTGTTTCGAATGCGAAACTCTAATATTTCTGCTAGTCTGTCTTCCTTGCTCGTTTCCTTCGCCCATTATAATAAGCTTTGCTTTTGTTTTCCGTAATTCTATTGCCTTGGGTGAAGATGTGAAAGGAAGTGTTCCCTTTATTGTCGCTATCATTAAGGCGTCCCAGGAGGACCAATGGAAGCAAGAAGTCGGGTTGATGCAGACGGCAAGAAGGCTTTGATTAAAGGTATGCGACCGAGTGAAATTGGAGAAATTTTTGTTTTCAGTATGCCAATGTGCAGTATGACTTTAAGGTGTCCACAATAATGTCCCTGTTCTTGTATATGATAGTGATTATACTCCATTTCAGAGGTAATAGAGGCATCGGACGAATTGGACAAGTTGGAGGACGAGTTGGAGAAGTTGAATGACGTGCGAGCTGGTTACCAACCGCGCATCGAGGCAGCACGACGTCGTCTACGACGAAAGATCAAGAAACTCGTGAGTTGGGATGGGCCATGGAGATAAATAGATTGATTGACACCGTCCCCTCGTGGGTACAACGTTGTTCGGCTTCATAGGATAGGTTTTGTAGGGGCAATTAGGGGAATGTGTGTGTGTGTGTGTGTGCGAGAGAGAGCATGGGAATTGGAGAGACGCAGAGACAGTCGCAGTGGTCGGGTAGTTTTTGAAAATCCGGGGGGGGGAGGAAACGAGCGTCGGGCCCGTGTCTTTGTACGTCTTTATGTGTGTGTAGGGTGCAAAGAGTATCTGCTCATATCGAGCATTCACTTTTCAACCTTACGTCTTGGAAGCGCTCTCACACCCTGTCTTGTCCCGTCTCATGCGCAAGCATGTCGATTAATATACTTATACTTACACTTAGCATATTTAAATACACTTAATTATATACTTAGATACCTATATGCTTAAATACACTTAAATATACCTAGGCGGCCGTCGAAAGGGTAGATGAAGATGCAGATAGGATGATCGTCCGCCAGTTAGAGGTAATACAGTAAGATAAACCGGTCCGTCAGTTTCTTGGATTCCAAAATGCGTCTAATTCTCTGACTTTTGCATACTCTCTCGCCTGATATTCGGAATGATAAACTGACGGATCTTTTTCTTCAACTATGCATATTGTTGGTGTACAATGAACGCCGTAGTAGATCAGAAATGCAGATGTAATTGCTAAGCGCAGCACGTGCCAAGCGGATGAGGCCGAGGCTGCTCTTTCAGTACTACTTCGGCAACATCAACCTTCCTCGCGACAAGTTTCTCCTGGAGCAGATGAAGCTGGATGACGGATGTGCGTTTGCTTTTGTCTGTGTGATTTCGAAAGAAATACTTACCGTTGCTGCGCATCAGTGGCTAGTAATAATTAAAATAATTATCCAGTCAATCTTATAGAAAATTCGGTAATACTAAATGAACAATCTTCTGCTACAACGCTGCCGCCCAAATATGCAGTTTATCGTAGGATATCGGATTAGTACATTGCAGGGGTGACGATCGAGAAGCTGCTGACGTTCAACCGCCTGAAGGCGTTATGCGACGACGCCGACCGCATCGCGACCGCGGTCGCGTCACGCCCCTCCGGTATCATCGAAATGTCCGAGTGCAAGCAGAAGATCAGAAGGAATCCGACCAACCCAGCCCCAGAGAACTCTTCAGAAAACATGAAGAAGCTCAAGGAACGAACCGTTTGCATGGTTAGTTGGCGGTTGAGTTACCTTCGGATACATGTAAATGAATGCATGTGAATGCTGGAAACTGAGCGTTCATTTTTCTGTAGAAAAAAAAGTTTTTTTTTTTCGGTTGAGCGTGCGAAAACGTCTACAAAAATGGAACGTTCACGTTCATTAATTAGCTCACATTCTCAGCCGTAGCGCTAAGCCTCCTAAAGTTATGTAATTTGCTGACTTTTTTAGACGGGCTTTCCGTTGGATGCGAAACTCGACGATATTATGCTGTATGGACGGAAGCTTGGAGCCGCGGAGCACGTTTTTATGCGTCGAAATCCGGAGGACAGAGCCTTCAAGGTCGGTCGAGCGTTGTGCTCGGAACATGAACCATTATTAGGTCATATTGGGCCATGCATGTTGTAAGGAAGCAACTTGTAGGCCCGTAGAAGCCAAGCGCGAGGAAGAGGCAGGAGTAGCCCCAAGAAGGGCGAGGATCACATAGGGGGGTGTAGCTCAGTGGTAAGAGCACCCGTCCATGGTTCGGAAGGTTGTGTGCTCGAATCCCGCTGCCTCCTGTGTTACAAAGTGCAAGATTTTTCTCCGAGATAGGAGTGAAGAATGAAAAGACGCGGGAGTATGAAAATTCTGCGTGATTTGGCATGTCTGCCGAACTCTAGTCGAGCACTTTTTACAAGCTCTCTTTGCTAATTGTAAGTAGACATGTTTCTAGTCAATGGTAGTCAAAGGGTATATCAGCGTTATGGGTTGTGCCTGGGGTATACATAGCCTGGGTAGGCTCCCCACTGTATAGTTAGATCAGGCTGCATGCTGATCAGTTGAAGTGTTCAATGTCCGCTACTTCAAGCGGGAGAGAAGTTCGTACGCGATCTAGAATAACATCAACTTCTTCATGAATTGAATTCTTCATGAATTCAACTTCTTAATGAATTCATTGAATTTCTCGAAGGACTATTTTAAGGGCAGTTGCTACATCACTTATCCGACGCGCGAAGAGGCACTGGCGGCCCAGCAATCGAACGAGAAGTTTGGAGATATCGAGTTGACGAAGATGATGCAGTTGGACTATTGGGCACAGAAACAGAAGGAGAAGAAGGAAGCCAAGGCGTTGAAGCGGACACAGCTGGCTGCCGAAGTGAGTGACGGTTACGGGTTTGGGGATGTGACGTTGTTACTCACAACAGTCTGTGCTCCATTTCGTATGCAAATTAAGAGAATGGTAGCGAGAGAGCGTGCACATGGTGGAGACGCAGAGTCAGTCAACGTAGTGTACTAGAGTTCTGCTCGGGAGTTCTTTTAATACCTATGCTTTGCACGCCATACATAACCATAGGTGGGCACGGTTGCAGGTACCGTGGTTGGGAGACCTACTGAACAACTTTTGCAAATATTGGGTAGACTGGGTATAGGGTAGACTACTGCAGAAGAATTTCTTGACTAGATTTATCCGTCGTTATTTATGGGAGAACCACTGCAGTAATGCACCAGCAAACCCTGCCCACCTATGACCATAACCGCGACTCGTCACCGAACGCGATATTATTAACTAACAGAACTCAACTCGCATGCGCGTCTCTACTTATTATGAAGTCTGCAGAACGATAGTGAGTCGTACTCGTTGAATAGATGCCGTACACCTTGACTGCACTAATTTTGGCTAGCTAATCTGCTAAATTGATACTTTGCGATAGCCACCTACCGTTGCTACATACGAAATGCAAAAAAAAATAACATTTGTTTGAATTGCTCGAGTCGAGCGTAAACAGTGCAACTGAACCACTTTGCCCTACGGTACCGGTTTGCTCTCGAGTCATTCAGTGTGTATTATATAACCAGCTGTCTTACTCATGCACGCAGAGAAATTTGTGGGGAATATTTCCCCACGATTTGCACACTCCGGTATTGCCCAACATAATGTTAACATTGAAATCAACATAATGCGAACATCAATGTTTACATTATGTTACGATTAATGTTTACATTATGTATTTGGCGCACCGAGATATGTTAACATTATGCTGAGAGGTAGGATGGTTCAGGGTGGGTATAACGCAGAGCCACAGCTGTTGTCCTGTTTCCTGCATGGGGAGGAGAGGAATCCATTCAAAATTGCTCACGCTACAGAAAGACTATACCGGGCGGTGAATTTTTATGTTGTGTGCTGTACATCTTCGAACTTGCATTTCATCTACGCGCTTTGGGGTACATATAAAAGTGCGGCCTAGACAAACCGGGTTTACGGGGGGCCTTTGGTATAATGTATACATTTTGTCGAAATCGGTATTATGTTCACATTATGTAAGGCTGCTTTGAGCCACTTTTTAATGTTTACATTATGTTGGGGAATACCAGAGCATCGGGAATAATTCACAAACCGGCTGGGGAAATTTTGGCTTTTTCGGGAATTATTCCCTAGCGGGCTGGACAATTTCTTCCCGAAGTGCATTTCGTGGTGATATTTGTGGTGGATTTTCGCTCAGTGTAGCCTTGTGAGAATGCGGCAAGTAGAGACCAAAGAAAGAGAAAAGAAGATACGGTGCACAAAGCTTTTAGCGATCAGCGGATTCATTGTGCAGCAAGATTAGATGTCGCTTGTCGGGGGGGGGCTATAATCAAAGACTGGTTCAGCAAAGCGAGCGAGAGCAGGCGACCAGGCCACCCCTCATCAGGGGCGTCATAGTCAAGGGCCTCATCCTGTCGCTGTCCAATCTCCCCGAAGACAGTTCCGTACAGCAGATCAAGGAGGCCTTCGAACCCTTTGGCAGTGTAAGTCGGAAGCCCTTGGGCAAGGAGTTCGGACAGTTTAACAAAAATTAATAATCGAATGGAATCGAAAAGCGCCTTCAGCTTTTGCAAGAATTACAGGTCTAACACACAAAAAATTCTTCGGCCTAATAAAGAATACCAGCAACAGTTTGTATCGATTAGCCCTCAAAAAATCGATTAAGAAAATCTTATCGCTAACCCCTTATAATGGTTGCTCAAACCGCTCACAAGGGAGGTCGTTTTGGGACCGTGGAGTTCGGTTATGTTTCTTATACCATTCGAAAGCTCTAAATACGAATCTGTTATCAGAATTTGCTGAACGTTCATTTGAAACTTCGCCGTGCTATATAAGCCAGAATTTCGGCCATATAGGCTGACCAGGACAGCGCAGTGGGTAAATTTCTACCCACCGCGGATATACCCTTTGGTTCGGCTCCTTCCAAAGACATAACATTTTGCCGAATTTTGCTATTTTGGGGATTGAACGTTCAGCAAATTTGGAAAGCAGATTCGGAATCTCCTGACCTTTCGAATGGTCTACTTTTTTCAATGTCCCCTTCCCCTCAATGTCCCCTTCCCCTCCTTCACGCTGACTGCTCGCTTCTCGCAGCTCCGGGGACTCGCGCTCAAAAGGCTTGCACCGGCCTAATCTCGTCATCAAATTGGTGCCATGACCGGTGAGACCTCTTCCATGCCTTCCTCGGAAACATCCTCTGTGCTCCCTCCACTCAGAGAACGCGGACCTAAGAGGACACGAGAAGGAACCCCCGAAGGAGACCGAGAGGACGTCATCATCCCTGTCCCCATCCTCGCAATCATCGACGGCCTGCGATGTGAGTTTGCATCCCGTATCTCATCCCTTGAAACTACCGTCCAAGCTCTGCTTGATGAACGTCACACTCTTCTAACCAAAATCGCTTCCCTACAACCCCCACCTTCGACTCACCCGATTCCCCCTGGCCATGCCCCAACTGAGACAGACTCATCT
>LS899983.1:161590-173885 GCA_900490955.1 Micoletzkya japonica
CCTTACTATAACCGACTACAGTACCCTCTTACCGTTGTCCCAATTATATTGAATCAATAAATGTTTTAATTGTATGCATATCTTCTATCAAATGAAGACCGGTACGTGTAAGCTGCGAATTGACAGGCGGAGAAGAATGAGTCAATTAGATACATTGTTGAAGTCTTTTTTAAAACACTGCTTATTGGAAAGGTAAGGTCAAAGAGATCTTCGTTTCACAGCTCGTCACTGAACGTTTAGGTAGATTGGCTGCCCTAGACTGGTGTATCTCAGATTGACCGCGTGGTCGAGTGCCTAATCGTTTGCCCTCCCGTGCACCGGTCACGGGTTCGATACCCGCCGGTGGAGCAAAAACGAGTGCATCATGCATCAGACCCTATCCCCGCACCACCATTTCGCACTAAATGTAGTGCGAAATGGTGGTAAACTAAATGTACCCCTGTAACTGCTGTGGCTTACAGTCCGGCGGAGTCCTTCTTTGAAACGGACAACTGGCGTCCTGGTTGCCACGTGGCACTTATAGGCGCCGCGTGGTATTCAAAAATTTTCTCGAGATACATCATATACCCGGTAATTACATTCTGCATTGGACTTTTGCTAGAAATGAGGCGAGATAGGTAAGGTAAGAGACGAGATGATATGAGATGAGTCTAACACTCCAATACCGATTCGTGCGACACTTGTAAAGTGATTAACAACACGATGAATGAAGCCATTAGTCAAAAATCGTATTTAGAAACGAAGAAAAAACCAATAGCTTTGCGCTAGTGTCTAGGTATCTACGTGGTTGACATTGCCAGTGGTGATATGCCCAGAACGGCTTGTAAGTCATGCGGGGGGGGGGGGGCAGGGGACCTTTGTGCTACCCTTTGGATGCGTACGATGGATCTCACAGGCTGGGGGACCTTTGCTCCGGTCGTTCCCGGAGACACCCAGGGGAGCAAAACGGAGACACCCATTTAGCTCCCTAGGGTGTCTCCAAAGTATCCCCTGGGTACTTCCAGTCTCCTGGGTATCTCTCATTACTTCCCTGGATATCTCCTAGTGTTCCCATGGGAATCCCTTTTCTCACCCGTGCTTGACTCATAGATACAACAGAACAATGACATTTATTACTATTAAAGAGATCAACACAAACGAATGAAGTTGAGGTCTTGAAGAGAAGTTGGGGATATTTAAGTAGATATTCTTGAAATTTGCACAGCTCACGGCTTGACTTGGAGACATCGCCCCTCAACTCTACGCGTTAGGATCAACATTCATTCGTCTTTCTTTCGAACTCTATATTTGCATCTTTTTGAAAGTCACGCGATCTTTAATAGAACTGAAAAATTAACTAACCTCTGTTCCTGTTTGTGCATATGTAGGTATAGGCATCGCATAGGTCAGACTCTGGTACCCGAAATCTCGTCACATCATTAGTATCTTCTGCCTCTTCTTCGTCATCTACATGAGACGGTGGTGATGGAAGGGGGCTCGGGGTGCGGGCCCGCGGAGGAGTTTGCAACAGCTGTGGGGCAGCAGCTGGTTGCAATGAGGCAGCAAATCAACTCTTATTTTACCATTTAAGAGGTTTCAGTATTGCATTAAACGATACACCTCTTAAAACTTACTCACCTCTAACTATCCTCCAATCAGCCATATCCCGACAACAGGCGTGTGCAGGGCACGCCTGAAACAAGTTGTTGATGGGTGAAACACGATTTCGATAAACATGAAACATATACACACGTAAAATAAACATAAATGAATAAATATGTTCAACGGCGCGCAACCCCGCGCTCATTCCTCCTGGGTCTCTCCTTTTTTGTCTCCTGGGTATCTCCCCGATTCTCCTGGATATCTACAATCTCGGTTCAATCAATGCCCTGTTATTTCTAATATATAAGCTCCCCTGGGTGTCTCCTGTCTCCTGGGTATCTCCGGGAACGACCGGAGTGTGTGTCTGCGCGAGGCTTAGGATAGCACATCTCTTAGAGCAGGGGGACCTTTATGAACCCCCCCCCCCCGCATCCCTGGGGGGAACTTTGTGCGCGTGCCGTGGCCTAGGTACTATGGAGCACATTATCTTTTGCTGGTCTCAGAAACTTTCACATATGCGAGACATGACGCCATCTCGCGGGCCACGCTATCTCACCATGTAGTACTCGTCGCAGACGCATTCTCCGTTCGAGTACACGCCGTGCTCGCCGCAGACGGCTGCAATTACCAGTATTCGCAACTTACACGCTAGGGTTTGAAAACCAAATCCTTTGATTGCATTATGAGCCCGAGAGAGTGGTGAGGAGCATGGAAGAATGAAGAGAGTCAGGCGAAAAATGCGCTAATCGCGCTTGGTTTTCAAACCCTATTACGCACGCTCAGACTAGAGTTGTACAGACGAGTCAGTACCATGATTATGTTACACACATCATCAACAGATGCGATAACTTGCCAAAATAATGACTCTTTTGCACAACTCTAGTTTACACTTTGGGAGACTATTTCCGCATTTCGTTCTGGTCATATCGCCCAACTTACTCCACGTCGAGCAGAAGCTGGTCCGGTACCGTTGGAAGGTGTTGCCCGTCGTATCCTCTCCCACAATCTCAAATTGCCCATCTTAGACTTCTATTTTCCTATGTGACGCATTTTCCTGTTATCCTTCACGCTTCTACCGAGACGATAGAACATGAATGTGGAAAGATAAGGGGGTTGGGAAGCAAAGACTATCTTGTACTCTTCAACTGCGTACCACGACGGAGAAGTCCTCGCCGTTGGTCAGGTCGCAGTTGAGGGTCTGCGAGTACCACTGGAAGTTGCATCCGTACCGCACCGCCGTCTCGCCCGCCTCCAGCAGGATCGAGCGGTGGTCGTCCGTGTACAGCATTACCTTCAATCGATGACACCTTTATCAGATATGGATATATACTAGGCTTGAAGAAGTAGTCGCGAAAGGAGAGGAAACGGTGAAAGCAGACCGATCAGGAGATATGGTTGGGAAAAAAGTTCCGTCCGTCGTCTCATTCCTACTTTTGACGAGAGAGCGAAGCGGTATGAAGAGAGTCCTGGCAAAGTAGGCATTAGTTTACTGACGGAACTTTTTCGTCAATAATAGCTAGGAAGAAAGCAATATACGTTATATAGCAAGTCGAAAAATGAGGATGAAGGTAGGTAGGGGTCTTGCCTTGCCCACTAGCGCCGCCTCCGTCTTGCCGTGGTTGAGGGCGATCGAGGCGATGACGCGGTTCTCGTCTGTCAATCATAGTATTGGAGGAAAACGAACGTTGAGAGAGCTGCACAGTTCTTTCCGCTAACTACCGTAAAACTTCAGCCGGGCCGGCTTTTAGCCTAAGCTGGCATTTTGCCAAGAGAGTTTCACTGTATTTAGCGGAGTGCGCTGCAAAGATTTCTCAACGTTCCTTTTCCTCCAATAATAGTATGGCTAGGCTCTCATTACGATTATTGTCTCTTATAAACAGCAAATACCCTGACCGCATTCTCTTGCGAACGAAACGAGATGAACGTACTCGAGTCCTTGTTGGCTACAGGATGCGGCGTGTCCTGTCGCATGCCGTCCACAAAGCCCCACTCGTCGTTGAGCGCGGATTGCAGCCGAATCTGCGGGTACTCATAAGTAGAGGATACGAATCGTGTACTTTTGATGCGTATGTTTCACACATCATTCATAACCGCGACTCTTCTGGCCACCAGAAACAACGAAACACATCGTCGAAAAGTACACGATTCGTATCCTCTACTCATAATGTCCGGGAAAGGCAGCGGTAAGCATGCCCATACGTACCTCTCCTACGCCTATACTGCTCACACTTTGTGCTGCGCTCTAAGTATTACGGTGCAGAGAAGCTTCTGATATTGTGTGTGTGTGTGTGTGTGTGTGTGTGTGTTAATAGCGATACCTCAACATCGCATCCCAACCAGCCTCCTGGGTCAGTTGCGTCCGTTTGTACGGTGAGGTAGTACTTTCCGGGAGCAAGGTCGTCTGAACCGACCATTAATCGTGCAAATCTCTCGTTCGGCTCCCTATAAAGCTTATCAGTCTCACCTTCGCCGATAAGCTTCGGTTCGTAGTCGAGGTTGTAGGAGTGCTTCTGGCATGCCGGGTAATGCAGATCCGTACAGGAGGCGGCTATCCTGCAGAATGAAAGAGCTTTTCTCGTGGTAGCTCCAGTCCCTACCAATATCCGGTCGTTGAGCTCGGGTCGAAGTACGCGCAGGTGCCAGTTGAGCCGTCGGGAGTCTGAAGTCGTTCCACTTACTTTGAATTCCCTCACAGTTCACGCGCGAGTTGGAATCCCAGGCGGTGCATTATCCTTTGCTGTTCTAAAAACCTTTCAAATATGATCTACCTGGCTGTCATTCCAGTAGGAGGTGGCCACGGGAGTCTCGTAGCCGTTGCTCGTCACGAAGTACCAGCCATCGTTGATGTACTGCAGCGCCAGCCAGGCTGTCTGGCCAGCCAGTTCCGCTGCAAGTATAATATTAGATAAAGCTGTGGTTCTCGGTACATAGATCAATCTAAGGAAGTTGTGGATGGAACAGGTCCACACGGATAAAATGAACAAGTGGTCTTGATTGCAAACTTGAGAGGCAATAGTGATAGCGTGACCATTTAGGCCTATAGGCTAGAGGTACGCTTACTGGCCAGGAAGGCGTTCATCTCGTCGTTGAGGTCGTCGATGAGCGACGCGCCCATTCCTCCGCAGTAGTTGTTGGCCATACTGAACGTCTGCTGTGTCACCGGATTGAAGTAGGTGCAGTACTGGGCGACCGAATCCCAGCCCTCGTCGCAGGCTGAAAGAAGGATCTTTTTAATTAAAAATACAAACAAGAACGTGTCTAGAACACTAAGCACACACGCATATCTAAAATGGGGCCAAGTCAAAGAACACATAGGAAAACGCGCAGAGAGGAGATGAAAGACGAATTCAGATGGGCAAACTGACGGTTGCGGTACTCAGTCACCAGCTGGTAGCCCGTGTTGAAGATCTCGATCATCCCACTGTCCGTGAACTTGATATCTGAATCCCAACATGTTTACATAGATACAAGGAGTGATTGTAACCCGCATGAGTGAGAGTAAATCTGGTACGTTTTCAACGTTAGGTTTTTTTTCTGTCAGTATCACCTCCAGCCTTGTACAGCGTGTACTTGGCGTTGTATCCCTCGACGAGCGTGCTGATCGTCTGGGCGTACGCATCCACCGGGAAGAAGACGTTGATGGGCGAGGTGCAGTCCAGTGAGTGGAACTTATAGACCATCGACGACGAGTAGAGCGTCGGTATCAGGCGGACAGCTCTGCGCACAATTCATAACTCTATCCCAGAGCCCCAAGAAGGCTCGACAGTAGCTTCTGTTTCCTGTACCATAAAGTAACATGCTCGACATAAGAAGACGCAAGATAAGAGAGTCTTAAATAGAGTGCCCAACCTCCCGAGTACGTCGTCCGTCACCGTGTACAGCTGTCCATCGCCGCGCGAAGCCGACTGTTCCAGTTGCGCGAAGTCCGTCTGGAAGAAGGCGTTCGTGAATATCTCGATCAAGAGATACAGGTAGATACATTTATGCGACTTCGTAGAGGAAAAGCAGTAAAATTTATAAAAAAAGTCATGGTAGACCACACAACGCAACTAGCATCCAACACGAGACTCACAGCGTTTCCTCCGCACGCATACGTTGCGTGTTCGCCCTGCTGGAAGACGTTGAGCAGGACCTGCCTCTTCAGCATGTCGTCCGCGACCGTCAGTGCCTGAAGGCAACTCGATTCCAATTTTACACAATTATCTGGACTGTCAGTTGAGTGGGCTCCAAAGAGGGCCTTTGATATAGACAGGAGATTAAGAATATCCTTTCAGCTACATGGTTGGCAACCTGCCAAGTTGTCCTGATCATTACCTGGTCCACGCTCCGGGGGTCCTCGTGGTCGGGCAGCGATGCCTCGAAGAGGTTGATGACGGACTTGTTCGGCAGGTACAGCGGGCGGCCGTTCTCCGTCCGGTTGAACATGAGGAAGTAGAGGGCCTCCCAGGTCTGCACGTAGCAACTTTCATCAGTAGGAGTGGAATTGGCCCAGGTCTGGAGTTGGTTGAAGAACGGGTCCACCTCGTAGATGGTCGTGTCCACGTAGCCCACCACGCCTCAATTCAGCTCTTCATCGTTGAACGTCTTTTGTAAGTCGATAATTTCGTTATCAATTTCATCATTATGTGCTGCTACTATGTAATCCCACGACCGCATGCTACACGCGCATAGGCATAGTTATAAAACCCGTCCGACGTACCCGTCGAATCGTATCCGATGAGTACGAGGTGCGCGATCCAGTTGGGGTCGAGGTCGGCGACGTTCTTGATGACCTCGGGAAGAGCCGTGACCAATTGCTGGATCTGCGTGAGACCCCGTTGGGTGACCTCTACGAGGAAGGCCATGTCCACGTAGAGGCCGTAGTTGGGAAGCGGACCGGCGGTGGGGCACTCGGCTGGAAAGAGATAGACGTGTAGGCATTGATATTTTCCTACTAGGAATCCCTTGGCACACTGGGCAAATAGGCGATGATATTACAGACTTCTATGTATCGGGGAAGTATGGGTCTCTTCTTAAACAGTAAAAATTCGGGTCTTTGAAGAGAGACTAATGTAAGAACTAGACGTGACTTGCTCGAGCAAGTCGCGGGAATGTGTCTAGCAACCGAAAGGTCCGATTCGGCCGGCGCTCTATTCGCCGTCCCTTACGAATGTGGCAGAAGAGGCCGGACCAGCCGCTGTTGCAGAGACAGTACGGATCGCCGTTGATCTCTGCCGTGTAGGGCGTCCCGCCGTTCTGGCAGTAGATGCTGAAGGGGCTACTGACCAAGATTAGTGATACCTAGCGCCCGTGAATCGATACCGATAGCCGATTTTCACCGGTTACGTTTCACCACCAACATTGTCAGAATTAAGACATCTCCTAATACGTATGGAGTGAAACATGACCCTGGAAAAAGTGCCTAATTGGATTAAACGGCATCGATTCGCGAGCTCATTTTCGTCACCGTTCACTGGTTGTGAATGCATCTCGATCAATCATAGGCTGCATGGAATCGTCGGCTCACTTCTGGCACTTGTCGCCGTGGAAATGCGGCGTGCAGATACACGAGTCGTTCACGATGATTCCGCCGTGCAGACAGTCCGTCGCCGGGCCTTGCGTGGGCAGCACTGCAAGGACGGTTCTTCGTGGTCGAGGGTATTCATCTACTTCGGCGTTCCATACATACTGGAAACACGGACCGGCTTCCATTAGAATATCGTGTGCAGGACTCCTATCACTATCGTGCAAAGTACGGCGAAGAATGACGCGGAACAGAGCGGATGAAAGCGTACGGACGTTGCAACTAACCCGTAGTGCACGTGAGGACGCCCGCTCGCTGTATGTAGAAGCCCTCTTCGTTGCGAACCGCGAACTAAACCATTATCTCTTTTTTTTAAAATCTTTGTCGGCTACGCCGTCAGCGCGTATAAATATCCTTATATTGTTGTTTTTTCTTTTACTCACTCATCACTTCCACTTCTCTCACTACCGTTCGTCTAGTCTAATCGCACCTCGTAGTGCAGATTCTCTCCGGTGTGCTCGCAGGTGTACGGGGCGAAGAAGAAGTTGTAGTCGCAGCCCTGGCGGAAGCTGCTACTCGACGAGTACACCTTAACGATTCCATAACCTCCCGATTTTACTAAATAAGTCCATCCACCCTATGATACACTCATCTAGTAAGCAAAATGTTTATCTACATATTTGTCTTTCATTCAGGTTTAAGTAAGTGTGTGTAAAGTGTGGATCTTTCCGTCTACCTCGATCTCCTCGTTGTTCCTGTACGCGTACATGGTGAGGTAGGCGAAGGCGTGGTCCCAGTCGTTGAATCCGTCGTCGTTGACGACGTGGAAGACGAGGTGGTTGTTGACGCCGGGGATGGGCTGGTAGTACAGCATGTCGAGGTCGACGTCCGTTGTGACGGCGACGAAGGCCTCCGCCTGGACGTGGTTCGACGGCATGTGGTAGGACGACTGCAAGAGGGGATGTCATTGGCCTTGGAAAGTATGGGAAATTACTGTAGGTGAATACTCACCTTTTGTAGACGTTTTGCTGACTAATTAAGCCTCTTTACTCTACGTTCCATGGAAATCTGTCAGTCATAATCTTGATGTCGAAGTGTATTGAAAAGACTGTATTGCATGCCTGATACGCTCGCAGGCTGCACGAGGCGGACACGGGGTCCGTCGTGAAGCGCAGCACGTACATGCCCTCCATCGGGGTTTGCAGCCGCCTGAGCAGACGTATATAGCTTATCTTCGAGAGGTGTACATGCGAGTTCTTTTTGGTCAATATGCTCCATTCTTTGTAGCGAGGAGACGCAACGCGGTTATTAATGGCATGTGAAACATAGCCATCAAAAGAACTCTCATGCGAGAACTCTATTATCTTCGAGAGAATCCTATTAACCCTACCAGACAGTGAAGTCTTCGCTAGTCGCCAGAACCACCAGATCGTCCTCACTCAGGTACGTCCCATCCGGAGCCGTGACCAGAGGATAGAAGCCCGCTGCAAAATCACTCTTTTCCTCTCACTGCCTTTGTAGGTCGCGAGGGTCTTACAGAGAAAAAAGCCTCCCCAATTTGATTGCAATAGGGAGGGCAGAATGGGTGTGAGAGTGCGAAGACAGTGCACCGCCCAGGCGAATTAGTGAAGACTAATGAAGAGAGTCAGGTTGCGAGATCAGGCATATTTGCACTTTCACATCCATTACGCCAGCCAGAGTGCACCTATCGAATGAGATAAAGCGATCAGGCTCACTGAGAGAGCAGAGAAGAATGAAGAGAATGAGATATGGAGAGAATGTAAATGTATTCGATAGTCGCACTCTAATGCCAGCCCTACATTGCGAATGTCCCTTCTAAGCGTCATACCTCCTCTCGTCAGCAGAACCAGGTTCTCGTTGATGGCTTCGATCTGTACGGTCTTGACGAGTCCGTTGCCGCACTCGTCCCTGTCCACCGTAAGCATCAGCTGCGACCGGTAGACGGTCGTGTTCATGTGGGCCGAGAGAACCTGAAGAATCGCTCATCTTTCGACGTCTAGAGAACTATCCTAACCATGAATACCACATATTACCAGAATAAGTAAAGAGATGCGAAGATCTAGTGAAATATAATCTTGTGATGCGAAGATCTAGTGGAGTATAATGATACTAATGACCGACATATAATTGCATTACACTCACATTGAAGACTTGCGACTGGTCGCTGATATGAATGGCCATTCCTCCGAACATGTTGGCGATGGTCTCGAAGGCGCGGAAGCCCGTGTCGGTCACGTCCAGTTGGCACGTCGGATTGTTCGGGTCGACCGGGTCCACGAAGACGAAGGTCGGCTGCGATAAAGTCATCCGACTCTATTGACCTATCCAATCTCTATCAAAGGCCCCTCCTATAGATCCCAATCAACTCAGAGTCCTGAGAAAGGTAAAACTGGAACTGGATGATCAGAGATCGCATCACCAAAGTGTAGCAATGAACCGAGAGAGAAAAAATGTATGCGAAAAGAGGTATGGCCTACCGTAATCTTCCAGTACGAGTTGAAGGCCTTGACCGCATCGAAGTACTCGTCCATGTCATCCGCCAGTCCGTCCGTGATTATGTACGCACTCGACCCGGCCGAGAGGGTCAGGTCGGTAAGGGCCTGTAAAGCTTGGATTTGAGACCTGCAGTCATCTCCGCCGCATCTTTAATCGTCTTTAATCTATCACGTTTCGTGGCTTAGGGGGGGTTGTTGCATGGGTTGTTCGCTCTGAGTCGGCTGCCCAAGCCTTACTCACCGCGGCGAAGGCCTCAATGACGCCGTCGGTGCAGTTTCCGTTGTCGTTCGCCGCCACGTGTGCCTCGTCCAGGGCGACGTTCACGTACTCGACGTTTGCGAAGTTTGCCTTATACAGGAGCTCTGGAAAGGAAAAAGTTCGTGGAAGCCGATAATTTTCTTCTTAGCAGAGCTTCCTGATTCTAGACCATTTAACGGATCTACTGCATCCCTCACGGTGGTTGCTGAAGAAAACGAGTTGGTAGTGGGCGATGTAGTCCGCGTCGAAGGCAATGTCAGCGAGGAGCTGAACAGCTTTGTGTTATCATTCCTTTCACGTAAAATTAGTTGCTTTGAGATCTGCAAGGAACCATGCACAGAGGCATTGCTATTATATGTTGTTTGCGATTTCGTTTCCCGGGCTGGTTGGATATCGAGGCGTGTTGATGAGACGAGCCACGTCCAAATGCTTACCGCATTGATGGCCTGCTGGACCTGCGCGATGACCTGTCCCATCTGGGAGCGGACACGAATGACGAGAACGAGGGTTGGGTGGTCGATGTCGAACGAGTGGTTGTCCACGTCGAGGCAGGCCACTGCAAAGCGGTATCTATCTATATTACATATTTTATTATCTGCTCCCTCTAAGAGCTCTAACTCTGACGAGATTTGCTCGACTGTTGGGAATGCTTCCGGTTAGCGACATTTAGCCGACTGTAGACGTACCGATCTCGCAGTGCACTCCCTCGTACCCGATCGGACACAGGCACGCGTTCTTCTCCGCGTCCAGCGTGCCGCCGTTGATGCACTGAACGATCGCTCGGATTCTGTTACCATTTGCTCCATCAAGAATGACGGAAGCTATGCCATCCAAACCTTTTTCAGTTTCGATATGCTATATAAATAAAAACAGATTGGGTTTGTAGCGGTGATAATTAAGAAACTTATCCGTATGCACTCACCAGCGGCTCCTGACACGTATTTCCCGTGAAGTGGTCCTGGCAGACGCAGTGCGGGCTGTCGCCTTCGACAAGGATGCCGCCGTTGGCGCAGTACTGCGGCGCGGGCGGGGTCGTCGTGGATACGGCCGGGTTCGCGGTCACCGGCCCCGTCCCTATACAGCCGAACTGCGCCGCCCGACGGAACTCCGCCCCGGAGAAGTCCGTGCCCTCGACCTGGAAGAAGCGAGGTCTTAGCCAGGAGGAGGCATGAACAGGGCGGCTTATTCGTTTATCTTTTCTTTACGTTTGAGCATGGCAGACCGATAGGAGAGTGAAATGTTCATATTCCGGAGACTCTATTAATCCCATGCAGGTTGTCACCAAGGAGACCAACGTACCACGAAGGCGTACGCGCCGCTCTCGGAGCAGAACATGGCATCGAAGTACCACTGGTAGGCGCAGCCATAACGCGTGTCGAGTATGGTCGGACGAAGGATTTGCTGAAGAGAACGTTCCGTTCTAGCCTATTTCACTTCCTGTTGTTTGAATGCGGTCCTGCACTCAGCGAAATTTCACCACCATATAGCACCTAGTGAATCATTCACCACACAAATTTCACCAGCCCGCTGGTGAATGGAGCACAACTAGGTACTGTATGGTGGTGAAATTTCGCTGAGTGTGATTGTGAGCATGACTGCTTCCGACACTGTCTCTACTTTACGGTATAGATAAGCACAAGCTTACGTTGTCCGGGCCGAAGATCTGGATGGAATTGAGGGTGCCGGGCGACCGCAGTCCCACTCCCGTCAGCATGACCGCGTTGAGCTGGTGGACCTGTGCGTTGCGCTGCGGGTAGTCGTTTCTGAACGGAGAAGACCATCCAACGGACGAACCCAATCATAATATTGGGGTTCTAATCGTAATATCATAATATAACGACGAACCAATCATAATATCATAATATATTATTGGAGTTCCAAAGTAATCATTCAGAGGGCAAGCGGCATGAAGAGAATATAGGTAAGGTAAAAAATAGCCCAACTACCCTGTCCACTACCTAGCTAACCTCTCTTCCGCCCCACCAACCTATCTCTCCTATCCGTCGCGAATCCTCCAGCTATCGTCAGCGAGGTCTGCGCGTTGACTTGCAGAAGGCAGGAAGAGTAGGTGCCGATCGACGATGGAATTACGCCATACCGTCCGGCGGGGACCGTGCTAAAGTACGAATAGATAGTCTAGGTGAACTGCTATTCTTATAATTGCGCCGAAGGTGCATACTGCTGCTGCGAGCTGATGTGAGTTTTTTTGCAACTGAATAGCCTAAATCCTCACACATAATCAATGGGCGTTTCCTCCAGTGGCTATGCTCTTTTCTCACTCATCGCACATTCTCGGTTAGACTAGACGGAATTCTCTCACAGTCCCTTCCAGTTCTTTCCGGAGTCCCCCAAGGATCCGTAATTGGCCCAGTCTTGTTCATACTGTATACCTCTGACCTTTCTCGTCACTTGTATCCCTTCCCCTCTGTCTCTATC
>LS899983.1:193782-233001 GCA_900490955.1 Micoletzkya japonica
TCAAGTGAAAATCAGGGTATTATTCTCAACGCCGGCCCTGAACCCGGCTACAGTAAGCACACAACGAGAGAACTAGTTTGCGATAGGCTACCGTATACTTTACTAAACAATTTAATGAAGTGAAAGTATTTATTTAAATAATTAAATAATTAGTAATTACTTAGAACAACACAATATAGGAGTCACCACTCCTAACACTGGTCGTCAGGATAATAAATTATTGAGCAACATTCCCTATATTGAAATGGGACACACTATGTTGCTGTTCGTAAATATTATACACATCTCAAATCGTACACCAAAGGATTGAAGAAAAAAAGACACTAAACTCCAAACTAAGTCATTTAAGTCAGGTCTGCGTACTCAACTTTCATTCGTACGGAGCGAAAGCCATACTACTTTCTACTGTTATAAGTCAGATTTAGCTGACCACACCCATTTCACAGTACACCTTGATATCATTTACGAACGTCCGTCAATAAAGCATTACTTCGTTGGCACGCTCCTCATATTGTTTCGGTCGTAAATAAGAATGATGGAAACTAATTATGCATTATCTTCTGTCACAGCCGGCCTATGCAGGGCTATCTGTCAATAACGTTATCCTGCAGAACTGTATGGCATGTACGGTATTCCAGATAAACATATTCGTATCAGAGTAGAGGTGTCATGGACCCCTTGTCAAGGACTAATGCCCATAGCAAGGTGAGCTTCAGCTCTGGAAACTACGTTACGTATCTTTGATCGCAACAGTTTGCGATCTATTGTACCCGATGTTTCTCTTCGCATGGGCGAGTGTGAAAGCCCTATCTCTGACTCATGCACTCTCCCTTCGCATAGATCAGCATTGAAAAGGCGAAGACAGATAGAATGTGACGTCATCGTCCATTCTTATCTCTTCCAACCACCCCCTTCGCTGCGTATAAAACCTCGCCTGCCCAGACTGGGAGAACCCGAGTTTGACTCCCACCTTCTCTTCACCAACCATTAACCTGATCAACTGCCTCATTCACAAGATGTACCACCACCATCACCACCACGTAAGTTTCACCCACATACTAACAATGTTCTAAAACTAATATAACCGTCGTTCAATAGATTTCCCCAACGGCGTTGTTATTACTGTGTTTTCTTACAGGAGCCCCATGTCGTCGTTGTTGAGCCCCATCACGGTCATCATGGATATGAACATCACCATGTATGTTTATTTGTTCGTTCTTTCGATGCAGCTAACCACTGTGCAGGAAATACACCATTGATTATTTTTAATTTTCAGGGTCATGTCCACGTTGAACCCGTTCACGTTGTTCCCCATCACCACCATCATGTTGAGCCCTATCATCACCATGTAAGTAATTTCGTTTGACAACCAAGCTATCTCATATATCTCATATATTTACACAAGCTATCTTTGCAATAACCATAGTCTTATATTATTGAATAAAACTCTACGTACGTACGTTTTGACGACTACGCGCTAACCGTGCACACTTCGGCACCGCAGGTTACGACCGGAACGGAATATTCTAAACTGCGTTTACCGTTCAATTCGAAGATGTCTGAGATTGAATGTACATTAGGAAAATTGTTGCAATATAGAACTACTCAACGCAAGCAACGAATAGTCGGAAAAACAAGAAAAGGAAGAGAAAACGGGCAAAAACGAAGCCTAGAATATTCTGTTCCGATCGTAATTACACTGCCGACTTACGGTGCTTAGTGCATAGTCGTGGAAACGTGCACGGACGTTGAGTTTTATTCAATAATAATTTCAGCATCACCACGTTGAGCACCACTACAGCCATCACCATGGACACCATCACCACCACTGCTAAAGATTTGCGATGATGAGAGGCTTTTTGAAGTTTCCCTTCAGCATTTACACAACCTGTACATAGCTTGAACATGAATCTGGTAATTGTACTCTTACTTGCATTATCTGTGATTTGTTACTGGTCGCATGAACAATAAATGTTTGATTTTATTTCTAACTTGAGTCACCTACATCATAAAGACAAGGGATACCAGGGGATAAATACCAATATTTGAAACTCATGGTGGTGCTAATTTACCAATTGCGGTATGGTTGACATATAAATCGAGAACTTAAAATACGATGGGGGTGATTTTTTCACTGCGGTATAGGTCATTGTGCAGTAAAAGACGATCCGCGGGAGGGGGAAACAAAAAAGAACATAACCTCTGCATCAGCAGCTTTCTCTGATTTTCCTCATCGACTACCTATTGTTAGAAGAAGCACATTTGTTTCATTTCAGAAACACGAGCTTGGCCATAACTCCAAAAACAAAAAAAATAAACACGATTCCTTACTTCATTATTCGAGTGCTTGCATTAGAAATAAGAAGTGACAGACAGAAGCTTTGTAACAAGAAAGAATTAACTATAGTTGTTCATCCTAGCTCAATATGCCAAAGAGTGTTCGATACTGCAGTTTTAACGTGCAATAAATATTTTTGGCGCTTTCCCACACACGATAATGCCACATACCATCACCCCCTCTTATTCAATAAAAACTGAAAAAAAACTCCTCTTGAAAAGGTTCGGTCGGAAAACCATGCCTTTTCTGTCCTTGATCGCAACAGTTTACGATGTATTGCATGGATGCTGATCATAGCGGGTGAATGCCCCAATCATGAATCATTCCGCCTACATCAGCAGATAGTGACAGCTGTGACGGCACTGCCCCGTCTTATCTCCCCTGACCACCCTCTTCTTTAGCATAAAGTCTTCCCCGGTGAGACGGGAAGCACAGCGAGCTTTAACTCCAGCCCTCTTTAACTACTTAACCTACTCCTCAAGCAAGATGTACCACCACCACCACCATCATCATGTGAGTCCCCCATAATATTATGCAATGACTTGCTGACCTCACTGCGCAATAAGGATTGTCCTATGCTGTTACGTGGTTATTATTTATTCGCAGGAGCCCCATGTCGTCGTTGTTGAGCCCCATCACGGACATCTCGGATATGAACACCACCACGTACGTGTCTTTTAAACGTTTCGATATAGCTAGCCATCTTGCAGGGAATAATCCATTGATAATTTTTAATTTACAGGGTCACGTCTACGTCGAGCCCGTCCACGTTGTTCCCCACCACCACCATCACGCTGAGCCCTACCATCATCATGTAAGCAACTTAATTTCATAAAAACTTCATGAACCTTCATAAACTTCCTTATGATCCCATAATTTTAGCACCACCACGTTGAGCCCCACTACGGCCATCATCATGGACACCACCATCATCACTGCTAGGAAAGAAGAACTTTGAAGTACAGATTTTATCATGTAATTTGTCTGTATATACTGCTTGTACTTAATTATTGTGTGTCTTACTATGCATAGATCGTTCAATAAATTATTTCTGTAATGCATGTATTGAACTTACACAGTTCAATCCTGATATAGGAAGGGAAATCTATAATCTTCAGCTATGAAAGTGAAAGCCTGGGGCCTCTTATCACTGAATTCTTGATACATAGATCACCATTAAAGGGCACCTCCAGGCAATATCTACCATACGCATTTTTTGACATCATTGGATAGCTCTCACTGTCTTGAGTCTCACCCTCTCTCCTTTTTTTGTTTAAAGTCTCACTTTAAAGGTCCCCAACGACCACTTTTCTACTATATGATTTGACATCATTGGCTAGCTCTTAAACTATGAAACTTCGCCGTTGCTTAGAAAAAGCTGTGCAAGGATTTCTCTCGCTTTCTGCGCCCCTTCATTCCTCTCTTGTCTCTCACAATCAATCAACCGCTCTTAATTGGTTATCTCTTGAAATGATGAGTTGGTTGGAGGGACCCTTTAAGAATAGTTGATCCCTGAATCGTCCACACAACACTACCTTGAATATTTGCACAAAAATAGACCTTAGCATTCTATTTATGGATAAGGTCAACACCGCCCCAAACCCCTCAACAAACATATTGCACCATGCACAGATCCTGATCATTATCCAATACAGGTCAATATTGTAGCCCTACGACAGTCAAGTAACGGTCATAATGATTCTTCCATGACGATCCGTTGCTGCCGGCAGTTTGTCGCACTTCGACCAATTCATTTGCAGATTAATCTTCCATTGTATTAGATTGCACCTACTAGATAGTGCAAAAAATTGAAGTTTCGATTAGCTACCGATAGAGCCTACGATTTCCGTGCCCAGCTGACCAATGCTAGTGTATACCATTCTCCTTGTCGTGAGTCGCCATTTCCCTGACAAACTGCCATAGTGTAGCCGGGCAACTATTGTAGGCAGGCTTCGAAAGTGAAAGCTTGCATAACCTTATCTCTCTGCGAGTCCGCACTGAGTACAACCACATGCCTCAGCATTCTCCCTGTCGAAGGGTCCACTCGAGTCACGAGTGCTGCGGCGTTGCACGGGAATACGACCAGGAAAGCCGTATACCGTCTCTTCCCCAATGGGGTTTATCAGCCAATCACTCGTCGGACAAACACCCCATGACCTCTTATCGCGCAGCGCTCATCCACTGCAGTCGCGTATATAAGCTTCCGCTCTCCGGAATGGATTCAGTCGACGTGAAACCATCCGCTCCACTACTATCGACCGTTTTATCACCCCGTAAGTTCCTATCCTTTCCGCTTATAATGCCAAACTGCTTAAGGGTCCTCATGCAACGATCGAAGACCCTCACGTTCGCCCAAACGGACCCAACCATCACGAAGTGAGTTTTCTACAATTTAGGTTTTCCATTTCTAGTTTACTTCACCGTTTTACAACCCTCTCTATATAGGAGCACCTGAGACCCGATCCTCCCCACCTGTCGCAACCGCACCATCAAGAGCACGGACACAACAACGAACACTTTGACCATCGCGTAAGCTTTTCCTTCCTACAATTAGCCAAACAGCACCGATTGGAGTGAGAGAGATCCGAAAATGATGCTATTTCAGAACCACTACGATCCGCATAACGACAACTTCCAGGGATACCACGGAAACCAGAGCCACCACTACTGAGAAGCTCATTGTCAGGACATAACTTAATACTACCTACGTGCTGTTGCACACGTCTTTTTTTGTACACAAACCTAAATCTTATATTTATCTGATATTATTCGTTTCGCGTTCCTTTCCCACTGCCTGATATTCATGGCCAATAAACTATGTAACTAGCTAACTAGCCGTTACTCTAATAGCATCTTGGAGATTGAAAGCAAAACGATGGCCTAACTGCACTGAATTCTTCCGCATAATGAAACCAAAGACCCCCTACACAGGATTTCGAAAATAGGCTTTCGCTCTCACTAACGAAGCGGATTCAGTAGTTCATCGAAACGCTACTTTCATAGAGTACATGGCGCACAAGGTGCAAAATGAATATTTGAGATATATCGTCTAGCTTTACAACTAGCCATGCCTTCACACTTTTAACTATTAAGATGGTTAAAAGCGGCTAATATCAGCCTGCTTTAGGATCACTTCGAACACCATGGAGGAGGTCACGAATTCGGCCATGTATGTACTAGCAATATAGATTCTGAAATAAGCTATAGATTCTGAATAGTTATCGCAACTCGTGAGAACGTTGAAAACTATAAAAAAAATTTTATTGCTTATTGATGGAACGCTGTTTGATTTCTCCGAACGCTTTCAAAGTTTGCCATGATTACTCTGCTTCAGGGATTCGAGCACCACGGAAGTCACGGATTCGGCCACGTATGTGCTATTGAATGAATTTTAGATGTAATGATCAGCATAGGCGAGACGGTGTATTAGCCCAATAAGCAGGAAAGCTGTCGTATTTACCTATGATGTTTGGAGTCGAATTCGCTCTATACACATATAGTGTTGTTTCTTCCCTCAAAGAGTTTTAAGTAATCTTTTCTGAAAATATTTGGTACATACTTCCCTACATTAAGAATTAAAAAAGGTTATCTAAACGACGCAGCAAATAAAAGAGCGCAGAACCCACTGGAAAAAGAAGGCAAACAAATCCCGATCTCTCCTCACACAATGAGTAAGCGCATAGCAAAACACTTGAGTCTGTCTCACAGAATAGTAAGAGTAGGTAGCTACTGCTCAATTAAGGATCACGGTCACGGAGTTGATGTCGTACGAATCGTAGAGCCGCATCATGGTGGGAATTTCGGAGGGATAAGCACTGAATGTGTATCTTTGAGCAAAAAACCCTTTCAATTTTACCACTCTAAATACAAATTTTCGGCGTTCCTAATTTCAAGCAATTATCATAATACTAATTGCATTCTTCCTCTCTGTCCTCGTCGCGGGTGGTCGGCTCTCTTCATTCTCTCTCGATCAAGCGCACCCCTTTCAATCTCGGACAAGAAGATGAATCGTTCCCCCTGAAGACTTGGCGCACGGGGGAACTAGCGCCAAACCAGGATCAAGAGGATACTCAAGATCATGGACACCGCGGGCTGAGTGAGTGCTTGACGAAGATTTGAAGACCCAGTCCTCTCCTATCTATCAAAACTTCCTCCTTTGGAACCCCTCCACTGCTAGCCCAGATAAACGGTGTAAAACTGTAACTGTAAATTCTTCGAGCCCGACGCGACAGAGACAGAGTAAATATCTTGAAGTCATATTATATTATGGTAGAGGTGGAGGTCTTTGCTGTACCACATTGTAAACGTTCAGCTAAGTGATCTGTAAATATCTTGAAGTCATATTATGCACAATCTGTAGATTCTGTATGCTAGTCTTTCAACAACTCCGATGGGCTGCTGGATAAAGCGTTTCTTGCGCATTTCTTGCGACAGTCCTTGGCTCTGGCAAAAACATCAAATTAACCTCAATCCAGCTAATTGTAAACAAAACACCACAGAGAAGATGATTATCAATGCTTCTCAAGCTAAAGATCGAGGACAAATCGGTGTTTGCACGTGAGACAGCCCTCCACCCCTCTATCCATCCCTTACCGTGGCAACATCCAAGATGACTCAAGCTCCCCTCTTCTCTCCTTCCCTCTGTTGCTGTTATTGTTCGCCAGTCTCCGCCCTATATAACAAACAGCACGGGCCGCTCGCTTATCGGTGTCCCTTTCACTTCAAGTCGTCGTCTTCTACCTCAGCTTTCACTCAACCCAACATGGATCACCATCATGGCGGCGGCGTACGTTGTTATACTATTAGTCATTTTGTTAGCGACGCTTTCAAAAGACTTTCATTAGTCATATATTCCCCTTATTATACTGTAAACTGTAGGACCACCATCATCCGCCTGATCATCACCACGGAGGACACAATGACCACCATGTAAGTGTTATGTATTTACTTTATCATTTTTAGGGTTTAGTTTTCGCTTTTTCCCCAGACTAGCAAATGTTAACAAAAAATTATTGTTCAGGACCATCACGGACACCATGAGCCGCACCATCCAGAACCGGTGAGAATAGTATCCGCTTCTAAGGGCTCCATAAATGATCCATAGATGGGAAGATATAAGGATAAATCTCTTTACACACCCAAATGAATTCTTTTTCACTAATGTACCATTAGCCATCTTTGCCTGCCACATGGGTAGTTTGAGGCCTCTTCAAGACATACACTTTTAGGTGGTCTACGTAGAACCACACGGTGGTGGACACCACGGTCACAGCAGGGGATGCTGCTGCACGATATCGTAACCGACGATCCTCGTTTATTGCCTTCATTATTCACTTTACCCAACAATGTGCTTTCCTTACAACTTACGATCTACTGCATTGATAAAGATATTGTACAGTACTCATATCCGTAACTGTGTGGCCAAGTACTATTCATTTTACAATTCAAGCAGGTTTGATTCAATGAATATGCGGCCTGCCACCTGAGCTTCGAGTCAACCACATATGAAAGTCTCAAAGGCAAAAAATAACATCAAAGTTCTAATGAGCTGAAATGAGCGGTTACAGTGTACCGATAATTACCAGCATTTTTCCCTCCAGTTTGTTTAGAAGTAAGAACCGAATAGATTGCAGTGCCACATGTTCATGTGGGTGGAACACAATAGGCGATGAAATGAGGCATTTCCCTGAACTATTTGCCCAACCATGTTAGCATTCGTGTCTATGTGAAGGGCTAGAGTGAATCACAATGCAAAGATGAGTCGTTGACCACACATTTGCTGGAAAATGCGAGATCTGTCCAAGAACGACGCTGGGGAAAGTTCCCAAACAGTAGTTTGGTTACTGTTCAACAGTTATTTGTTTTAAAACACCGTTTATACCACGCATGGGCATTCCAACAACCACTACTAATCTCGTGACTCGCGCATTCCTAAAGATCAGCATGAAAAACGTCGCATACGTCAGAGTCCTTCCTTATCTGCCCACCTACGCCCCTTCCTATCGCCATATAGGCGACCCCATCACTGACAGCTTCAGTCAATCGGACAAGGAAACCACTCCACTCTTCGCTTCCCAATCAACTTCTGCTATCAACATGTACCACCACCACCACCACGTAAGAGTTGAACATATTTATTATTTGACATCTTGCCGCATCCGTAGAATAGCCACCCTGAACGCGACATTCAGGAGCCCCACGTCGTTGTCGTCGAGCCCACTCACCACCACGGCTGCGAGCCGCATCATGTAAGCTCACGTTATTTAGTTATCTTTAAGTCTCCCATAAGCTTTATCCTACAAATAATCCGGTCAATTCCAGGCTCCAGTCTACGTCGAACCCGTGCACGTAGCTCCGCACTGCGAGCCCCACCACGAACACGTAAGCTTCTTATAGCTGTATCGTATCCATTTTAATTAATAACATTTAAAGAGCTTGCGGACCCTACATTAATTGAACACTAATGATTGCCTTTTGCAGCATCACCATGTCCAGCCCTACTACGAGCCCTACCATCACCATCACGATCACCATCACCACGGTCATTGCTAAGCAGCAGGCGCAAGTCATGGCTGATAACCTACGTGACCCATGTATAGATGGTGTACTTCGCCCATAATTCCCTCAACTATGCTCATACTTGTATTGATTATCTGGTACGATAAATAATTGCGTGTACTCTACATCATTCAAGACTATCACTACATCACACCGCTTGAATTGGTTTTAAGAATTTGAGGAATTTGTTTTAAGAATTTGAAGCTTTTGAAGCCTAGTACGACGATTTTTCTTGGCTTCCAATCATTTGTTGGCTTAAAATGCCGTTCTTCACATCAATTTTACGCTAGCCAACAAGCTGCAAGATATGCCAGCTATGGAAGTTCTGTTCTGCAATTGACACAAAGATCAGACAATTATTTGCTTGCTATATATAAAACTACTACATCACAACAATCAATATTTATATTTGTGATTCACTATTTGCCTCTGAATCAAAATCAAGGTCAAGTGTCTCTGACTCATTCCTCTGAAAACATCCGTATCAGACGGAAAGCCCTTGGTTACGTCACGTGCCATCTCAATTCTTATCAGCCAGGCTACGCCCCTCCGCATCTCACGCTATATAAACAGCGCGATTGCCAACAGAGACAGTCTGCCTGACCCTTTCCTCAGTTCTTCAGCCGTTCCATCGCAAGCCCTTCCCTTTCAACCATGTACCACAACGATCCGCACCACCACCATGTAAGTTCCTGTGACATATTAGTCTACTTACTGATTGTTGACTTGGTCTTAGTTAGATTAAAATTCATATTTCCCCATTTAGGAGCAACACCACGAACCGCCCCACCATCACGGCTACGAGCAAAGCCATCACGTAAGTCTTTTATTTGCTTCCGTTTTCCCTCCATTCAGCCTTCACGGCGCGCTGTTTGCTGTTGAAAATCTTCCAATAAAGCCTTTGTTTCCCTCGAAACTTCGGTATTTCTTATTACCTTACAGGGTCACGTTCACGTAGAGCCGGTCCACGTCGTCCCCCAACACCACCATCCCGAACCTCACTACGACCCGGTTAGCTCCTCACCTTTTCCGAATTTTTATTTCTTTGCTTGCTTTTTTTGATATTATTATCGATATCGCATACAAATTTATAGCAACCAGTTCGTTCACGACATGCAAATGCCCCGATTTCAGCACCACCATGCCCCTCCCCATCACGACTCGCACCATGGCCACGACAACGACCATCACCACTAAAACAGTGGTGATGTGAAAATGGACAAATGCCGCATGATGCGCGGGCAGTACCGTATGCAGTATTATGCACGTAATGCATCTCTCGATAACCCGATAAACATTTCAATCGTCACAAAGACTCCCTCGCAGTCTTTCATACAGTACAGCACTACCGTAATCGTGTCAAAAGGTACAGTACTCACCCGCATCCTCCTCAGTTTGGCCTGCTTTCGCTGTATCCTCCACATCTTCTGCAGAGAACGCAGCCAGGGAAGAACGCCCTCCTCCGCCATAGAAACGATCTGCGAAATGCACAATTTTTTTACCGTTTCTAATAAATAAGATTTGTAACGACTGAAAACACACGATAGATTATAAATGAAATGATCAGTAGAAAAATTACTACTTGAACGATAGCATTAACTGTTCAGTCGTATCTTCGCGCAAAAAAAACTATAAATCGTTTCATACCACAAACATCTAAAGATGATTCGAAATCAGCAAAAAAAAACAAGCCTCTCCTTGAACCCACCTTGACCTCCCCCTCGTCCTCCTCTCGCTCCTCGCCCCCTTCCTTCCCCTTCCCCTTCTTCTCCCCTACCCTTCCCCTATTCTCCTTGTCCCCCTCCGTCTCCTCTTCTTCCCTTCTCCTCTTCGCACTCTCCACCTCCTCCTCCTGCTGCTTTCGCTTCTCTGCCTTGGTCATCGTTACGAAGTGGTCGGTTAGCTGCAGAATGCGTTTGATTCTTTTTTTTGCGAAAAGAAGAGCACACGGAAGCAAATATATTGGCTCACGCATACATAAGTACCCGATCCGCAACGCAAATAACCCGGGTTCTAGAGACATTTCTCTCGAAGCTTTGCTTCAGCAACACTATCCCTTCCCATAATCCATCATATTCCCTCAAGCACTACTAATTTCTGTATATGCTTGGAAACGTATAGTGGAATAAACCGATCCGTCCGTTCCTCCGATTCCAAAGTGCGTCTAATTCTCTCATCTTCGCGCACTCTCTCGCTCGATATTCGGAATGGTTTATTGACGTATCTTTTTATTCCACTATATGCAATAAATATTATGAATAATATTATAAATACTCCACCGCCCTTACCTTCGGCTGCAGGGCCGCATCGACCCTCTTGCGCAGCTTGTTGTTCAGCCAATCGGGATGGGCGATGCGGGGAACCGGGTTGGTGACTCCCTACAAAGCGCGATTCCTTACCATCGTATATTGCGGTCTTCGCTTCAGACATTATAATTTTTTTAAAAATATTTTTAAAACAATTTACGTATACGGTTATCTACGACTTAAAAAAACAAACAAAAATACCTGCAGAGCGGCGGGAATGGTGATAATCTTCTGTATGCAACTGCCCACGCGCTCCACGTAGTAGTTCCAGTCGATCAACTGGAATATTAAAATGATACCGTTCACAAGACTTTAAATCGCCGCCATCTTTGGGAAATAAAAAAAAGGAAAGCAAAAGCACTGACATCCCGAATGTTGATATTGTCCTGGGTCATCGTCTGGAGTTTCGTCCACTTTCGCAGGAAATGAACGCGAACTGAAGGCTCCGCCTGAACGAGCGTCATCAAGGAGGAGGTACATGGGCAGGATTACTGACACTTATTTCAGTTTCGGGTCTACCATAGAATGAACTGTGTTTGTCATAGCCTATCAATATGGTTTATTGCATAATGTGATGCCTACCAAGTTAAGCTTCTGAGAAAAAGAGGGGCCGCCTACCACCCGACTGTCGGGCGCGTGCCCATGTATGAACGTCATTTTTGGATAGATACTATCAAAATAGCTTGTCTTTTTTTCAGGGCTTTCAGAATAATAGAAGTGTACATGGGACTTCCCTTCATGGCTATGCCTCGTGATCAGCGTAAAAAGAGCACGCCGCCCGTGCGCTCAACGTCAAAATGTCAAAGCACAACCACCAATACGATCTCGCATGCACATTTCGACAGAATCAGCAAAAGCAACCTGAAAGATGGCCAAGGGAATCGTTCTCTCCGTAACGGGCGCATCGGCCGGGTACTTGCAGATGATAAAGTGGCACGCGATTCCCGCCTCCTGCAAAACGAAAAAAAACATAGAATCTCTTACTACTGTTAGCGAACCGAAGAAGAAATCAAAGACCAATAAGCAGACAAAGTAGAATAGACCGCACAAACCAGCCTACCTACCTTGACCACGTCATCCCCCAGGAATTCCGCCAGCCGTTTGGCTGTAGAGATCGACGTGCTCTTCTGCAAAGTGATGATATCCTTTTTTCCCGGTATACTGTTAATATCCAATCACTCAGTAAGCACTTACTAATTACTAAAGTTAGTCACACACATTATGAAAAAATAAAAAAAAGAAAGGTGCCGTACCTGTGCTCCGTACTCCTCCAGCTTCTTGCTCATCGATCGATTCTCTCCAATGAGGTCGAAGAGCTCCGGATCGCTCAGGTCCACGCCCCGCGAGAACAGCACGTCCAGCCAGTAGTTGGCCTCGCGCGCCACCGACTCGTACGCCTGAGAGATCAAAGATCAACAAGCTGGAAAGATCAAAGATCAACTTCCCGTAAAGATCAAAGATCAACTAGCTGGAACGATCAAAGATCATCGGCTACACCGTAGCTAACGCTGACAACGTTTCTTGTGGTAAGGTTGCTGTTAGTGAGAGTTCAAGGATACCAGACTACACATTATATCATGGATGTAAAAGCCATTTTGCGGGCAAAAGTTGTAGTTTTGCAGAGTTCAAAGATCACCGACTATACTCTAGTCTGGTCTCGTCCCCCCCTCACATCGTCCAGGGTCGACCCTCGCAGAAAGGCCTTGAACACGGAGGACTGGAACTGCTTGATGACGTTCAGTTCCCCTCGCCTCTTCAACTCGAAACCCTTCAGTTCGGCCAGCGAGCCATCCAGGTTGAAGACTGCATAGCTGAAAAGATCAAAGATCAACCTAGACTTCAAAGATCAGCCTTACCGTTTCTTCAGTTTCTTGCCCTCTTCTTTCGAGGCTGGCAGGATGATGGCCTGGTACGGACCGTCCACCTACAAGGTCAGAAGTTACCGTATCTTTTAAGAAAAGAATTCCACTCTCTAAGACTCAACAAATACAGAGCACAAATATCATTCCCACGTTAGCCCCTAGTCTGTGAAATAAATAAAATCTTTTTTTAAAATAATAATTGTATGTTCACTTTTTCTGTCTTCAACATGCAGTTCCTTGTGACATAGCAATAAAATTATTATTATTATCATTATCATTATTATTATTATTATTATTATTATTACTATTATTATCAATCCCGTACCTCAAAGTAGATGGAGTTCTCATTGGACAGCGTGTAGCTTCCGTCCGGCTGCAGATTGTGGTACTGGTCGTTCGTGAACAGCTCCTGGACAGGGGCGTTGAGCATCGCTGCCGGATACGAGATGGTCACCTGGAAATCAACAGGATAAATATCTATTGACATTTGAATCGTGAAATATTGGAGAAACGAATGGCTAATATATCACCCAATACGGAAAACGCTCGGTACAGGTACAGTATTCCCCCCTTCTACAGTATCCCCCTCTCACCCGTTTCCTCGCATGATTCTGCAGTTCGAACGTCACATTTTCCGGGAACGAGGCCGGCAGAAGGCACCTGCACATCATTTTTTTTCTCGAAATGGGTTGAAGGCGGGAAATGCAAAATAGCTTAAATCATACCAAATTCCGTCCGTATCCAGCTCGAGCGCCCTTCCAATCTGCTCGACCAGCATTCGAGCCTGAGATTACGGTAATGCCCATTTGCATTTCCCCTCGGGACCCAAAAACTGAGCCAACCTGCGTAATAATGTTCGCGCCCGTATGGCACACGATGCCCGCCATTTCCATTGAGAACCTGCAGAATGTCTCGAGATTAAAGATCACTACTAGTGTTCAAAGATCAAAGATCACTATGGAAGATCAAAGATCAAAGATCACACCATCTGGAGCCCTTCCGCATGACGTAACCGTAGAAGGAGTTGAGGATGCATTTGTGCGCCAATTGAAGGGACTCGAAGAGAACGCACTTTCCACGGGCCGCCTGCGAATATGTCCTTTGCATTTTCAAAGGATTATGGATAAACACGAATGTACAACATTTGTTTTCCCGCTATTTGTGCCCAGAAAAGCTAGCCCATCTAGCCCAATACGAGTGGTGGGTAACCTGCGACCTTGCAGTTTCACACCAACTTTATAGCCCCACCTTTGTCCACGGACAGTAATGCATCAGCATCATAGATAAAATAGTCACGTCGCAGAAATTCAAAGTACCTTAATTCTTTCATAAATAAGCATGTAAAGTGCCTTGATTTACACTAAAAATCATCAAAAACTGCACTAATTTGACCTAAATTGATAGATGTTGCGGTAGAAGTGCCTTGATTCTCAAAATTTTCAAGGAAAAAAGTGCCTTGATTACGTCGTTTCCGACGTACTATTTCATCTATGTGCATCCGTGCACGGTCGAAGAACCTTGCAATATATCTACCGTATCCTGGCGATTACCGTACCCCTCCTACCCATCCATCTACCGTAACCCTACCAATCAACCTACCGTACCTTGATCGCGCTCGCGTCGTTCCCGTCCGTCTTGTCCAGCTCGGCCTTCGCCTTCTTCAGCTTGTCCTTGTACTCGTACCTGCGATTTTGCATTAAAAAATCACTTAAAAGCAATACCAAGGACAGAAAAAAACCCTAATGGTTATTCTGATTTTCCCTCCTCAAAGATCCCACCTCCGATCGCGGAAGTTCTTGACCGTATCGACGTAGAAGGCGTTCTCCCTCTGACAGATTGTCGACTCCCGCATCTCAGTCCGCGTCAGATGCTGCTTACCGTACACCCGCTTACAGTAATCTGCAAAATAAAGCACAGGATACAAAAAAAAGGTAAACTGCACAACTATCTACATCTCTGCTCGTGGGCTCTCCTATGCCATTCATCCAGCATGGACCCGACCGTCGGGTGGGTAGACCCCCTTTCCGTCAAAAACTTAAAGCCTTACTGGTAGGCTATGAACTACCAAAATGTACAGTGTGGTAGGCCCCAAAGTGAAATAATTTCTTAATTGCTGGTAACCCTGCCCATGTCATTCATCCCTCCCCTATCCCCCCTACCCTGCACTCGCTTCTTCTCCAGTGCCTGCCTCTCCTCCCTCTTCAGGGTATGGAAGGGTCTTGGGGGTTTGCCGAACGACTCGCCCTCCAACTGCCGCAGTAGCCTCTCGTGTTCTCCGCGCGACGCCGGAACTGAGAGAGATCTTCCTTTTTTTTTGAAAAAAAAAAAACTTGCACCTCACTTTCTTATCATCCACTTTTTAAAGATGCTGTACAAATCTTTCTGCGCATTAGCGTATATTTGTCGCCTTTCTAAGCCGTGTTTGTTGATATATCGGGGAAACCGCCATTTCATCAAATCGGTCATCTCATCAACCATGATCTGCATACGATCAGAGTTCCGATTTGCTGAAATGGTGGTTTCCCCGATAGATCGTCTACCCACCGACTTCGCCCCTCCACTCCCAGGCCATGCGCCGCTTGCACTTTGCGTCTGTCGTGTTGTAGCAACACGCAATGCACACCGAGTTGGTCACGATGGCTGAGGGCTGCAAGGGACGGTTTTTGTCTCTTTATCTCTTTCCTAAACTTTACGTGATCCGGCGAGCAATAAAATGTCTCGATAATAATTTATCAGGCTGTTCATATGCAGGCAAATAAATTTTTTTCTCTCCAAACAGGGCCTATACTGGATTTGAGTGCCTGCAATTCGTCAAACTAGAGCTAAAGAGCACAAACTACAAAACCTGGAGACGGTTCGTCAGAATGATATTGGGATACATCGCGCCCACATCGAGATGGTAGATGCGCGGCTTCTCCAGCCTGTTATAATAATTAAGAGAGATCAAAGATCAACTTTCCCCAAGGTCAAAGATGATTTAGCTAAAGGTCAAAGATCAATCCTCTCGGTACCTGGCTGGGTGCTGGAGTAGGCCATCCAGTTGCGCTCGCACCTCCCCTATCGCCTCGTCCCAATTCGTGACCATACTCCGGTCGATCTCGTACTCTCTCTTCAGCTCCTTTTCTAGCGTATCACCCGCCTGCAAAACGGTTTACCCATTACATTCCCTCCACCCACGACGTTTCTCCAGTCCGAGTTCCGAAATTGCGCATGTCTCTGCGTCTCTCCAATTTCCATGCTCTCTCGCCTCCACTCGCTTAATTTGCATACGAATCCAGGGGATAAATACTCATACTTGAAATTATTTTCGCGGTAGGGGTCATTTTCCAGATGCGGTAGGGTAGCCATGTAAATCGAGAACTTAGTACAGCGGTGGGAGTAATTTCGCACAGCGGTACGAGAATATTTCATAGTAAACGGTGGCCTGCGGGCTACTGTATTTCCCCCTGTACGAATATATTCTACGCAGCAGGACGTTGCCCCCCCCCCCTGGAAACCCTTCCCTTGCTTCCACTGCAAGAGCTGTTTCAAGAAAAAAAGGTCCCCTCACCCGGCGCACACCCGCTTCTAATTGTAAGCGGCCATACATTCAAACTATTCTAGACCTGTCGTTAAATTTTTGGCACATCTTCTAAGATGATATTGCAAGAATCGCGTCGCACAACACTAAATGTAAATGTTAATCGAGGGAGCTAATATGTTTGGAATCAGATATCTTCCGTGAGACAGTTCCGTCCAAAACTAAGGTTACTTTTCGGCATATCGTTCGCTTAACATGCGTACAGCTGTCAGACAAATACTGTGGCGTAGTTAGTCCCGTACCTCCTTGGCCAACTGTGCTATAGCCGACGGCACGAGGCGGAACCGAGTGGGTATGTCCGCCCGGAACACACCAGCTTCTAGCGCCTCGACGTGCCCGCCCACGTACGTCTCCGTTTCGATCTAAACATCACGATTTTACCACTCTAAATAAGTATCTTGTGTTTGGCGAGTCACAGATATAGCAATTTCCAGAAGATCAATTTTGAGACTCTGCAAAAGTGGGAGAATGGGGTGAATACGAAAAAAGGAGAAGCTTACAGATCAAAATTTCACTATGGAAGCATTCCTGTTCTGCAAGCTTAAACCCTCTTATACCAACCTTGTGTCCGTCGGCCGTCCACTCCGCCTCCTCCTTTCCCGTGAACTTGTTCGGGAAGATGATGTTGTTGTGAAACGCCTCCACCATCAACAGTGCCTCGCACAGCGTGCCCGAGCCCTTCCGGAGGACCTTTAAAATCACAAATATACATCCTAATTTATATTAAATAAAGATATCTTTAAATTGCAAAATAATGTCAAGAAAAGGTCACTCACGTCGTCCGCTCCAAGGGGAATAATAGTGCAGAGGGCGAAGATGAAGGGGTGCACGTATTTCATGTAGAGATAGTACGTAGCCACTGCGTCCGAGACGGAGTAATTGGACAATTCCTGAAAGCGCATACATTTTTTATCGTTACCTTAAAAAATTTAAGGCTTCCCTACATACATAGAGAAATGCAAAAGCAGCCATTCTTACAAGCGTTTTACACTGTGATTATCTCTGGTACAGGTAGGGTACCTATGTTGGTGCAGATATCGTATAGTGAATAACTAAATTCTCCTTTTATACTTCGTTCTATAGAGCGGGAAACGGACCAAGTTTTCAGTTATGTTTCCTATTGCTATATAAACGGATGCTGTCTGTACAGGGTAAGCTCTTGAAACATAACATGATCGGCTTCCGCGATCCCTACTTCATCCCTCCCCCCCCTTCCCCCTCACCTGTGGCCGTTCCCTAGCCATCATACACATGTCCTCTGGGTCGACCTCCTGCGGATCGTACCGTAGCTTGGCCTTGGCTACGGCCTTGAGATTGTGCGAACCCACGGGCAAGTACGAGTCACGCTTCACCCATCTACGAAAAAGTATACTGTACATCTCTAGAATAGGAGAAACACTGGCCCCAATAAGATGCTGTACCAGCCAGCACTTTTTTCGCCTTCCTTACGCTCGCTTCATCACCTACAGTATCCCGTTGGCGGAAGCTTCCAAAAATTCGCTTAAAGTTAACAACTTAAAGGCTTAACCTTAAAAGATTAAAAGCTCAAAAGTGACCCCCCCAACCTGAAGGCGTCCATATGTAGACAGTTGCGACTCTTGTACTCCTCCTGCGCGTTCCTCTCGAACCCCACCTCCTCCTTCATCGACATTCCGTGGACAGCAGCGCGTGCCTCGACGAAGGACCTGCGCATCATTATGTTGTCGAAGTGATTACGTTTCAGGTTTCAGGCTGTATATAAAATGGCAGACCCATCGCTTATACAGATTTGAGTGAAACTTATTCATCAAAAGGACGCGATTCGCATGCTCTAATCATAATCATATTTTCAGGGAAAACATAATTTACTTGCTAATTCGGCTATTACCATAAGCTTCTCTTCTTTTTATCTTATCTTGTAAATTCGCCATCTTTTTTTTGTTTGAAAAATTGCAATAAATCTACTAGCTATCTCGAAGAGCAGAAAATGGCACGTCTTCCATTCTCTATAGTGGAATAAACCGATCCGTCAGTTTCTTTCGTTCCAAAATGAGTCTAATTCTCTCGCTTTTGCACACTCTCTCGCCTTATATTCGGAATGATTTTGCGACGGATCTTTTTAATCCACTATACTTACAAACACCATAGAGGAAGGATAAGAAAGGAGCCGACCAATCGAAGAAGTCTCCGTTGTACGTAACGATAACGTGCGGTTGAACTGACAGAATATGCGAGAAGAACCTACACAACAACATTACCCACTCAAATTTCTATTTCATGTACTGCTTTTGAAACGTATTTTTTCTACGCTAAATGCCCCATTTAGTTCACTGCTTCAATTACGTTAAAAGGTTTTTGGAAACCCCCCCCCCTATCTCTCCATTCCTTCATGTGCTTCTCATATAATATACCTTTCGTCAATTAGCAAAGCTCTTCTGCTAAATAACCTGGACATCAACAACAGCAACAACAGCAAAGACTCACTTTTTGATCGTCGCTACCTCGTCCTTCTCATTGAATATCGTAAACTTCCCCGGAAACTCCTCCCTCGGATTGTACTCAAAGTTCTCGATGTCACTCGAGATGATCGTCCTGTTTGTGATCAGGAAACCCGCTCCGTCGATCTGAATACGTCAATACGGTTGCTTTCATAGAGAACATATTTTTTTTGCCATAATTACGCTGTGAATCCGGAATAGGCTCCCTTCAACCAGGAACATCTGCCAGCCGCGGAGAGTCACCTCATAGTGCACCAGGCGGCGCGATTACCGTAATCCACACTCACCATATACGAGATCATCATGATCTCATCCGTTGCCGCGTCCGGAAACTTGAGCGGCTGCTTCGTGCACTCGATATCGAAGGCCAGCACGATCGGGTCCACCGGATCGTAGCTCCCCCGGGGATGGTCCTGAACGGAGTGCCCCCAAGTAATCGATAATTAGATTACGATAACATAGATCGCGTACATCGAATGGGCACGAATGAGCTGTGGTTTCTAATTCTTGGACAGCGAGAGCAATCATGAGATTAGAGAAATAATGTTATGTAAGCTTTTATGCAACTTGCGAAACTGCAATATGCCTGGGCCATTAGTAGAGCGAGAGCGCAACACGAGGAAGAGGAGGAAATAGAAAGAAAAGCGAACCTTGATGATCGGTCGTCGGTCCTTTCCCAATCCGATGACTGAGAACCTGAAAGTAAACATTACGCTTTCCCCCCCCCCCCCCCTCCTTACCATACATGGGCACGGTTGTCCAATCGGACGTCGTTAGGATAGGTGCCTACACCCGTGAATCATAATGCAAAAGCCTTGTTAGGATTGCTGCCTTTGATTTCCTCTAATTATGTAAGGACGCCTGTAGAAATGTTCGGACAACACTAGCCCATGCATGCCCCTTTACCCTACAATGTATCGAATTTGTGTCATAAAAAATTACATTCTTTACTGTCAGGATAGTTGCGGTCAACGAGAAAACGTGCCGGCGGATTTCAGCTTCACGAATGGTACAAAGGTTTAGCAGAGTAGTAGGTGAACGTTTCCAATAAGTTCCAAAAAGCATAAATAAATATGACATCTATTTTCCTCGCCACTCACCACTTCCCAACAAAGATCTTCTCGTCGATCCCTACGCGACAGTCCAGAGGAACGTCGTACTCCCTACAATCAAAAGCTACTCACGTACTAATATAACCTACATCAAACTACGGGAACAAACAGATCATCGCACTCAGGTCCTTTTGATGGTTATGCTTCATCTTCTAAAGAATAAAAAGACATAGGCTCTTTATGAATTGATAATAAAACTACCAGTTTTATTATCAAAAAAGACCCGAATGGATTTCTCTAGAACATCCTCGTAGACAGTAAATGGCTAAAAAAGCAATTTCTATATGCGATATACGTTCCCCTGTGTATTTTATATGCTTCGTACCGTATATCCGAAATCTTCGAGGTGACGTCATCGTCCGTCACCTCCTCCGAAGCCCCTCCCAACTGTCGGGCCAGAAGCGTCGCGAATTCCTCGTCCTCCAAATCATCATTTATCCTCATTTTAGCTCATAACACTCTTATTTCATATAAAAATGATCGTAAAATCGATAAAAAATAAACACCAAAAAGAAGAGACCAACCTGTTTCCTCCGCTCATTGTTCTTCCTCACTAGAGTCTGAATGTCCTTTCTCGTCTTCTGGTGTTCGATAGTTGAAGGGAATGACAACCGTAAATAGCGGCCTTTGATGCCGGATAAATGATTCTTCTGAAATGAACAAACTTCAAATAAGATGTAAAATACTATCCCACCTAAATCGTCGAATTATCTTGTCATACCCTTATCTTGTCTTGTCATATCGTTTGAATCAAGTATTACAATCAAGTTTGTGTACCATTTTGAACTGCCTTCCCAGCTATTCCCACTCCTTCTCCCTATTCTGTGCCCAACACGAATAATAATACAAATAAAATTTATTATTATTATTATTCTAAGAAGGCTTAGAGAGCTTACCAAGTCCAAGTCCTCCTTCTCCAGATCTTCGACCGCGATGAAGGGATACTTCTTGGAGAGATACGATGAGATTTGGAGGTGGAAGCCCTCGGCTACGGCAATGTAGAAGTACGGGCGGACGGGGTACGTCACCTTCAATGTTCCCCTCCCTTCCGCCCAAAGCTACCGTAACCAATCGCCACACAGCTAGGGACTTGACCATCGGAGCAATAATCCTGTCCATAGTTCGAATACTCTCATACTACTCAAAGAAGAGAGGAAGTATGAAGAAACGCTCTTCGGAGAGAACAAGTTCACCAGACCTTAAACCGTTTGCCACTTTCTTCCAGAAAGTAGAAATCGACGGCCGACAGGATGAGTTTGCTGCTCGAATTGTCGTCCACCATCTCTGCCTAAACGAAACGTTCACTTTCACGCGATCATGCCATACAGAGAGGTGTAGACATAGATGGGCACGGTTGCAGGTACCGTGGTTTGGTTGGTAGCTTACTGAAAATCTTTTGCAAGTATTGGGTGGGCTGCTGCACAGGGTGCTTTTATTTAGCCGAGACGAGTAGCACATCTTCATTACCATATTTTTTTGCGGCTACAATAAGAACAAACAAGTTTCATGACAAGTTTACGGCTCTGACGCGGCGGCAAGCTATTGCAAAACAATTTCAAAATAAGAACATGCTTAGTTCCCTATTGCGTTACCTCATGTGAACAGAAAGTAATACTTAGTAGAATAAAAAAAGAAGTATAAGGTAAAGATCGAATGAAAGCACGAACCGTCGCGACATTAACCAGCCATCCGACCCTTTCCACGTGCGACGTGTAGTTCTCATAGCCAAACTTGGCGTCGATTTCGTTGTTCTTCTTGATCACGGCAACGCGTTCGTCGTAGTTCGCATCGCTTTAATAAATAATATTCAAAAACAGCATTTGTAAAATTACAGCGACTACAGTCCTAAGCGACCTTTCATTGCCGCCAGAGCGTCTTTATGCAAAAGGAAAGTGGACGATCTTACTCCAAGAGCTAAGGCCCTAAACCTCGCTATTTTAAAGCTTCTAGTAACTCGAAAACTATATAACATGACAAAATGAAGGGGAAAACGCCTCACTTTTCGTGCTGCTTGAAATCGTCATCCATAGTTTGGCGTAGGCCGCTTGACGGCGGCTGAAATTGATCTGATTGAGGAGAAAGGCGGTGAAAACAGAAACTAAATAAGATTCTAGCGTAAAGGTACACCCAAGATGGTCGAGAGCTCAGTGAGTTCAAAATTTTTGAATGCGCGCGAAACTTTCGCGCACGCGGCATTTTGAATAACCCGGCCCGGCTCCTTTTAGGTACCGTAACCGAAGCCTTTATTCCATTAATTTTTTTGTATTTATTTTTCTCTTTTTCAATCGGAAATTTCAAAATTCCTTTTGATTCTGTTTTTGCGTAAAGGCGAATGTGTTTGAAATGCTTTCATAGTTACTTCAAGTACTTCAAAATTGAAAAAAGTAAGAAAATGTGTAACGGGGAAAACACAGCATTCCAAGCGTCATAATGGCGAATAGCGGTTTTCGCGCGTAGGATCCGATCCTATAGGCGAACCAGTGAACAAAAAATTATGAATTTAAAAACTTAAGCTCGTCACTATGAATTCAACAAGTTCTGAAAATTTGGTGTTGATTGGTTTAGCTACTCTTGAGAAAATTCAAAAATAGTGACCATTTCGCTATTAGACACATTATTCACCGTGCGGAATGCTGTGAAAATGGAACGGTGTTTGGTGTTTCCCTACTCGAAATGTGATCAACGGTTAATCGTTTCACGCTTCACCTCATCGCTCTTCCATACAATCCTCCAGTACGTTGGCAAACACTCCTTGTAGGGGTACTGGTACGATACTCAAACAACCTTCGGACCCCGTTCTCTCCTCATACCATTGTCGTTCACGTCTAGATAGTATGACGGCCGTGAAGAGGTCGGATCTCCAGGTAATATCACTTCTATGTTGCCGAAATTTTCAAAGAAACCACTTTCTAACCAATTAAATAGGGTCTACGTGCTTGGGCGGTATGCTCTGTAGTCATCTTTCATTTCTTTCCGTCCGTTGTTCCTTTTGGATTTATGGGAGTTGATGTGTAAGTTACGATTTTTCCAAATATTTTTACGCAATCTCTGCCTCTTTTAAGAAAATCTTCAGATTCTTCGTGCTATCTGGCTTTCTGATTGTCCTTGCCATGGACAATACTCATGGAAACTTGCGGTCGTTTTGCTTCAAGAGAGTTCGACGAATTTTCCCCCTCATGCTATTGGTAGGTGTGAAAGCAGAGATTGCAATCGATATATGATCCAGATAATATTCTCTCTTCTAATGTGCATACTTTTCCACAACAACACTGACTATTCCCGCTACAATACAAGATCGGCAGTCAAATCAATGTTGTGTGTCAAGAATGTGGTGCAAAGGGACAACGGAGAGGAGTATTTTCGAATGGCAAGCTCAGGATACTTTTCTGAAAACAAGAAAACCTACATTTCAGCTCGAAGAAGCGTATGATCTGTTTACTCATATGTGGTCTCTTTCCGTAGAAATTCAGTACTATTGCATTGCTCCGATCATTCTTGTGATAAGAAAGGCAAAAAATATCGATATTTCCTTTTAGAGATTCATTTAGAGTGTTCATTTAGAGATTAACTCAATGCTACATTCTACCCTACCTTTCCACAATATCTGCTTACTCTTTATTAGTCTTCATAAGTCTCTCGCCCGAAACGGCCTTCAATTCAACTATTGCAAGGCTTTGGCAGTTTTCGATGGGCGCGTTCGTTTATGAATTACGGGTTCCGTTATCTTAATTACATTTTAAGAATACTGCTTACAGAAGAGTAAGACTGATTTTCAACAACTACCCATCAATGAAAACGATACCGTTTCAAGTTTATGCTATCCTGCGACTAATGAGATGATCAGTTAGTTTCTTTCCATATTTTATGATGTTCATTGTTCAGCTATTTCTATGCTTATCTGGGCTATTCCTGTAACAATAATCTACCCACATCTAACAATGGTACGTTTTCATTTGCTCTATTTTCAGATTCTATTCATTTTAGGATCTCATCTTCCGAATCACAATTACCACGTTGACCGGGCTTGTAGTTTACCAGAATCTATCGATTCCACTTCTCACAAACGAGACTCTTGTATATCTCGGAGATATTTCATATTCATTATATCTTATTCACTGGCCGGTCTACTGTATATTCATAGAATTTCAGATGGATAGTATCGAATGTAAGCACGAGTTTTTATTATAAGTTTATATTATAAACTCTATAATCACAGAACAGATTATGTCTACTTTCTCTCCTCAGATAGACTGTTGGGCATTGCACTATCGATCGTTATATCATGCGCCGTTCACGAAATCTACGAGAAATGGTAATTCACTTTCCCATCTTGATCTTCAAATCACTTCAGGTATCTATCTCTGGCTCCCCGAGAAACGGGATTACTGATCGCATTATTATACGTTTTGTGCATTTCTACAGCCTGCATAGCTCCTCACTCCTTCATTTCATATCAAAACTCTCCGCATTCTACTGTGCAATGAAAGTCTGCATGAGAAGCTTGAGTAATAGTCTGTTTCTAGCCGTTTCTCCGACCGAAGACGATTTTTGTGGAACAGAAAACGCTCGGAATATCAGCATCGGTTTGTTCAATGGAGAATAAGTAGATCTGAACGATTAGGTGAATCGCTCAAAATCAACGAGGAAATGGAGGCCCGCTGGCGCGACAATCTGATTATGAACGAGTGCACAATGATGCGATCGACCGACGAGAATCCCATGGGACTCTGCGTCGTCCCTGTAAGTACAGAAGAGAAAAAGGGAAGATATAATCGTTCCGAGCGTAACTCAGATTCCAGTGCCTCCAGAATAATACGCTTCAATCCTAATATCTCCTATGCGAAAGTCTTACTTGCGGTGTTCTCAAAAAAGCATTAACACTCTTCGATTAAATATCCTATTCTAGAGCGGAATGCTTCAAAGTGTGAAAATCTGCTAAACAGCATAACTCGCAAAACATAATTATACGTTCCATTTTCCTCGACTATAGATACTTTCTGTGGCATAATATTTGTATTTGTTTGCAAATGAATGGAATTTGACGGATAATCAATGGGCTTATCGCCAGAATGCAAGAATGGTGAGAAGGTGCGTGAAGAGACGCACACAATCAATGCACTTTGTTGACACGCTCAACGACCATCACAATATTTTATACCTTTCTAAAGCGAAAATGACTACGACATCCTCTTTCTTGAGTCCCCAAAAGCCCTGAAGTGTTGAATTGATCTTAGCTTCAGCGTCTATCATGATGACCCTTTTTCGATTGTTCGCTTTCCAAAGGTTTTGCATTGCGGCAGAACACTGTGTCATTCGTCGAACTGTACGAACGAAAAAATTGCAGATAAATTTGGTCTTTAGAATGGAACTGGCACCTACCGAATACTGTCGATGGGGAACAGTTACAACGCGAATTTCGGTCGGTTGCTCATTCCCCTGCTTCGTACGAAGTATTCAACTCTGCATCTCGAATCTGTTACAGGTATCGGGTTCTACATAATTTAATTATGAGTTCGCGAACTAAAAGGCAATAAATTTTGCGCTGTCTAGGTACATAGATGCGTCTAAAATCAGGTCTTAGCTTTTGCGCAGAATCATAAAACGAAAACTTTATTTTAAGCCTGCGAAGTGTTTCTGAACACTACTATTATACACTGTGAGCTGAGCCAGTACCAAGAGAGGTTATCCTGTTTTATTGTTCCCTTTCCCCTTTTATATTTCTTCCTCGTACGACCGAACGGATCTTCCCTAAACGATAAAGGCAAAGATAAAAATTAGAAAAAAAGGTTCGACAACGACGTCGTCAACTTGAAGCCCGATGTGATCTTTATCCTGCAAAGGTCAGGCAAAACAATAAGCTGAAATGTTTGAGAAATGATTATTTCATTATCCACTTAGATGGATGACTGCGGAGACTCCGTTGGATGCTGAAATCATTTCAAATGACACTCTCTTCAAGCGAATTCTGGCCGGTATAGAGCAATACGGAGCTAAAGTGAAAAAGGTCGGTGTACGGAGATTCATAGTTTTCTCGTAGACGACAGAATGTATTCTAAAAATAACTCAATGTAAAAACATAAATGTAAAAATGATCAAATTATGAGGTCTTCGTGCTCCAAGCTCTGCCCCGATACGGCAATCCATCCAAATGCCTACAAGAACAAGTTTCGTGGATGCGACCAGTTGATGCTACTTTGAAGGCAAACATAATATACATAAATTTTATTCCTTGAGCATGCTAATTTCAATACTTTCCAGAAATGCCTCGAAACCGATGCCTCGCCTATGCGTCGTCGCCTAGAAGAGGTCCTTCATGGAAACGAGATTTTTTTAGCATTGACGATATTTGCAGATAGCGAAAAGGTGTTCGAACTGCGTTATCATTGACGTTTACGGGCGGCATCTTGGAAAGAACGAAGAGTTCCAGGTGAATTTGTTCTCCGCGAAAAGATGCAATCTTAGATCCCGAGACCTTCAATCTCCTTTTTTTATAGCGCAGAGTCCCATGGGATTTTGGCCAGTAGATCGCATCATTGTGCACCACGGTATTCTGCCCCAATGCTAAATCTTTGGAAAGCGAAAAATCATTCTGTCATCTCCTAATACGGTAGATCTGTGTGCCGCGCACCACGAATATATTGTCATGAAGGAAAAAGGGAGGGCATGGTGATAGGCAGTAAAGCTTCCATCAACCACCTAGAGCTTCATAGAACTCTGAAAGGATGGTATCCTTGTGATTTTCGCATTTCCTCGTTGATTTTGATCGATTCACTTAATTCTTTATATCTTTCATTCACTATCCAACAGACCGATGCTGATATTCCCACTTTTAGATAATCCATCCGAATACGCTTTTATTGTACATGGACAATACGAAGCACTACACTGAGTACGGATTGCGCCTAGCTCAACCTGTATTCCAGAAACTCGCTGTTAACTTTGAAGCGTACCTAGATTCGGTCTATCCGAACAACATTGTTGCATGAATAAATGGATAAATACATTCTACTTCGCCATATGCACATAAACAATTATTGGCAAGCATGAAGGTATTAGTCAAACTATTTGAAAACAATTAGACAAAAATTATCTACTAGCAGGTATTAGCAATAACTACAACAGTCCAATCAGTCAACAATATTATTGGGATATGTAGATTTTAGGTATTTGTCGAAATTACTCGCCAGCTTCTGGAAAACCGGTCGAATGAGCTTCTTTCCGTATTCTGTATAATGCATGGTGTGGCCGATATACTCGAGTAGCGTTCGCGGGTTGATCATCTGAATTATATAATTTTTCTATTATTATTTTTCAATTGAAAAGTTTTCACAGCGATTGATGCGTACCTACTACCTACTATAGTATTGACAAAGTTTCGTCAATAAACTCTTTCGTACTTCTCTGAACTCTTTTCATACCGCTTCGCGCTCTCGTCCGAAGTAGGAGTGAGAAGACTAACGGAACGTTTTTTTCTATGCTTATATACTTACCTGAAACTGGCCATCCTCTCCAAGGTGTCGCTTGTAAACGTCGATGATAACACATTTCGTGCATTTCTTTCCTACCTCAAATAAATATAAAAGGTAAAATATGATCAGATGAATATCAACTGTTATTTATTGTATGCTGAAAAGTACAATTTACAGAACATGCCTCTGCTATTCGCGTTCTCATTGGACTTCCATCCGTAGTCAAACACTCCTGCAATTGCATAGAGGAAAAACATTACGAATTATCTATTTCTGAAATTAAAAAAATCAAATATACTGATTGACTAATTGTGAAATGGTTACGGTTCTGATTTCATTGAGAGTACCTTCAATGTTGGGTCGATAACTTTATTGCTTTTGACGGCATCCTTAAGACAGTTGAAGGGGCAGTGATATCGCGGTATGGCTTGTAGAATGAAAACCTGAATATTTGAAAAATTTACTAATTTAGTTTTTCTTAATTTCAATTTATTGATTGACTCAGTTCCGCATGTGGAAAATCAGACAATGTTATAAAACCTATTTACCTTCTTTACGGCTTTACTGTATCTCTCAACACTCTCCAGAATTTGCCCATAAATGGGATCAGAGCTGACATTTGTAGTGAGGGGAGCTTCCGCAGCGATCCATCTAGAACCATCTATTTCCAATTTATTCTCAAGCATTCGGGAGCAGTTCGACTGCGGAGATATTGGTAGAACATGATCGGTAAACAGTTTAGTGATACCGTTGTAGAACGAATATGATGTCCGGTTTGAAGCGTTCAATGTCGCCTTCAAATTTATTCTGATATTTCGTCTTGCCACAATTATCTGCAGTTGTATTGATCAACGCCTCGCAGCCTGAAAACAATGAGTTAGATAGTACTTTTCATAAAATGCAACTTTTTTTCTTCCTTTTTAAAAAATAGCGAGTTTACTTGGAATAGCTTCTGTATGGAGTGTCGAATAGTTGTTCTTGAAAAGTTCCACAATAAACCTCCCAAGATTCGCAGTGTAGCTATTGCCCATTGCAAGCATTTTGTACTGGCCAGTTCCATTCTGAATGCTTGTTTGAACATTAGAACATACTTAAATATAGTAGAATAAACTGGTCCGTCAGCTTCTTTGATTCCAAAATGCGCCTAATTCTCTCACTTTTGCGCACTCTCTCGCCTGATGTTCGGAATGATAAACTGACGGATCTTTTTATTCCCCTTTATCTGGAGAAAGATATGTATTTATTAAAGCTCTATGTATCTTCATGCGTTTTCTAATGCAAGTCATTCTTTAACTATAGAGTAGGCATAAAAAGATCATAGACTAACCGGTAGTTCGCATAATGAGTAAGGCGGCTTCTCAGTTTTCCGCAGACCCGTGCAGTTCGGAATCTGCAGTTGCTGCCACCAATCACCTTCCATCTTCTGATTCCGTTGAAATGCCTCATCTATAAATATAAAAAAAACATAAAAAAGTTTTATAAAAAATATAAAAAAGTTTTATTTAAAAAATATAAAAAGGATAAAAAAGCAGGATAAAAAAGCAAAAAAAAAATAAGAAGATTAGACGCCCGGCAGTACTGAACTGTAGGTAAATAATCAGGAATTAGAGAAAGAGGCATCCCGTACCTTGATGCGGATAAATGTATGTACCTATGTATGTATGTAAAGAGTATAGGATCCCCTGTCACAACTAAGAAATGAAAGAAGTAATTAATAATTTTAAAAAAAATATAAAACTAATTGATATTTTAACTACTAATTTAATTTACTAATTATTATCTCACAACCGCGGATGTTTTTTCACCGCTCTAGCTGTACTTACCTATACTGATGTTCGGCTCTGCTACGAGCTCATCCCTCTGCACTGTTGTATTTTCTGAAATCGTCCCATAGACAAAAGAAGAAGTCGTTCATACCTTCTGATTTCACAGTAAGAATGTAAGGGCACAGGGTGATTAAGATTAGACAAATGCATATAATATATAGCAGAGATATAAGCATAATCGTTCCCTTTTTGGCTAAGGATAGGTACCTAAATTGTGCAAAAGTCTTTTATTATTGTGTTAGTAAAACACCCACCATTTTTCGAATGTTTCGTGTATTGCAGAAGCGTTCATTGCGGACAGGATAACTCCGCATAAAAGAACTGAGAGAACAAATGTTATGAAAAATGTTAACTTACCTGTAAATTTGTCCATCCTAAACTCGAATAAGATGCAGTATATGGGCCAGTGAATAAGGTATAGTGCAAAGGAAATATCTCCGAGATACACGATTATCTTATTTGTGAGAAATGAAGTGGATAGGTTGAGGTAAACTGTGAGACCGGTCATTGCGGTTATCGCGATTCGGAAAGTGAGATCCTAAATAAAAAAATCCGGGAAATCGAAAAAAAATTACCACGGTCAAACATGTGTAGATTGTTGTAAGAGGAATGGCCCAGATTAGTAACGAAATGACTAAAGATAGACGATAATGAATTAGTTTATTTAAAGGAAACTCACCTAGAATCTCGTTATCTACGGGTTTTCCGTACCCATAATTAGTACAGTCTGAATCCTCTGCGCTCACAGGAAGTTTTTCAAAATCACTCTTGCGTTTCTGATTTAAATGGCTTACATAGTTTAAGAAACTAAGAACCTGTAGTTCATATACAAATGCTCCCATATTGAACTGCCATAGTCTAGCGATTGTTGAATTGAAGGCGGTCTCAGGCGACAGGCTTATGAAGAGGAGAAGAGAGGAAGCGGAAATTATTGAGATGTAGGGAAGAGCGTACGATTGGGATAGTCGCTAAATTTAGCTTACACCTTTTACGTCGTGGCAATTCCAATTTCACATGAATTGGAAAAACTTAGCGAGTAAGACAATTTTCGCTAACTTTATCATACTGACCTTTCCTTATTCTGACCTTTCCAAGCAGATGGAGGATCGGTGCGACGAAGTAATACTGAATTTCGACGGAAAGCGACCACATGTGAGTGAATAGGTCGGTCGCCTTTTCAAGCTGAAATTTCCCTTACGTAGAGCATTCTTGATCGGGTTTCCCGACAAATTCAAACGCAAGCTTATAAGTATACCATTCTGAAGTACTCCTCTCCACTATCCTTCTTTTGTACGTTTTTGATGCACAAAATTGTCATGAGAGCAGATACAGTGCTATAGAATGCGTAATCCTTGTCCATGTGAAAGACAATGAAGATCAGTAGGATTACTGTAGCCTGAGCAGTTGTTGTTTTTTTTTCCAAAAATTTCTACATAATTGACGAAAAAGATTCCTCAGTAATTATCCGTCTTAATCATCCGTCTTTATTTTATTCGCTCACTTTCACTGGAGAGCCATCCATAATTGTACTCCTTTGCTTTTCACTAAATGTTGTTTCATGTGTAGGCATGATGATAAAATATAATATATGCAGTAAAATCGTCACTACTGTGGTCCGAGGTAGGAATGAGACGACTGACGGAAATTTTGCTTAACCGTACTTACCAATAACATGAGAGGAAATATGCGTCGAATTCTTTTGAAGTAGAATGAAGACAACGTTGCATCATTATTGTCATTATTGTCGAGCACAAGGGCGATGAGAAAACCAGAGAGAACGAAGAATCTAGGAGAAGCTTATTCGTTGAGTACAATGGTCCGCTAGTTTTCATCATTCCTATTTCCGCGGAGACGACGAAGTGGTGTGAAGAGGGTCCAGACAAATTGAAATGAGTTTACCGACGGAACGTTGTCGTTAATATTAGGTGTCTAACATTTCAAAATCATGGATCACATGTGATACATAAGGAAACTCACACATCTACTCCAAGAAATCCGAAAGGGTTCGAAGATGGAAAGAAATGGAACGTCACGACGGAGGATACTGCCATGGCGCGCAAGCCCTATAAATTATTGACAAACTGGAGGAAAATTTCGAAATGTTATAAAAATACATAAATATCGTACCGCTCATACCTGGATGTCCAGCCTCTTTCCATTGTGCATATTTACCCGAACTTGAGCGAAATCTGCAATGTATGGCACATCCGACATGAAGACTTTCTTGGAAATTATAGACTTTGCATTTTCCATGAGGAAAATGACTTTAAAAAGGCCTTTGCCATGCCTTTGCTAAAAACTAAGAAAAGGCCTTTGCCAGGCCTGTCGGAACGGGAATATAGGCGTACGTCTCCAATAGCTACGGATGCATCGACAAAAGGGCTTCCCCCCTCGACACGGCACAACACTGGAGGAAGCACTACCCTTAGTGTACACTACACTACGCATCGTTTCGTTTCCCTTCTAGCAATGTCTCGGAGTCCCCGAGAAGTATTCCTCCCTGTATTCTTTTCCCTCTATTTCTCTGCCGTTCCCTCGTTGTCCAGTCATTCATTCTCCTTCTCTGCCGTTCCCTCGCTGTCCAGTCATCCCCCCTCTGATTCACCCCTGCGTATATAAGAGAGAGATGCTCTCGCCCCTGGTGTCTGTTCTTGTATCCCTCCTCGATAAACTACTCCCCCTTTCCCGTCCCAACACAAGTCTCCTCTCCGCTACTATCTCCTCTACAAGCAATACGCGAATCTAGCCTACTCGAAGTCAATGCATAATAACGCTGAAATAAAAAGACCGGATGAGATCTCGTCGCAAAAGTATTTAACCCTTTTAAGGCAGCGAAAAAGGGGAAGAATAAGGAACGCAAACAGACAACGTAGAAAGTGTTTGCACGAATTACGGATTCTGTTTCGGGTTATTCAATCCCTTTTTCAAACGTCTATCGTTTGATCTTCAAGCAAGTATGATTTTTTTGGGTCTTTTAGATCAATTCACACTCGAATTTATTTACATCCTTACAATTGTGTGAGAAAACTATATTATTATATAAAATAATTAAACTAAAAACATATAAATTTGAAACTATACATTCAATTGCCTATACACGTACAATCTGTTAGGGCGATCAAAATATATCTCCCAACCTAAAGCATACCCCTACTTACAATTAGAAGACACTAATCAATAATATTATTCGGATAGTAAGACTCTAGGTACTTGTCAAAATTGTTCGCCAGTTTCTCAAAAACTGGTCGAATGAGCTTGAGCCCGTATTCAGTATAATGCTTACTCCGATCGAGATACTCTAGAAGTGTCTGCGGATTGATTATCTGAATTATTGCAATGATGAAATTCTCCATTATTTTCAAGGTGTTGACTCACTTGAAATTCCCCATTCTTTCCAAGGTGTTGTTTGTAGGTGTCGATAAGGACACATTTCGAGCACGTTTTCGCAACCTGTAAAAATTAAATATTAAAAAAAGAAATCAAAATAAAGAAGCACGAACCTCTTGAAGGCGGGCTCTCATGGGCATTCCTTCTGTGGTCCGACAATCCTACATTGTTCAAGTGCGCGAATTAAACTGTTTTGTGTTGTTTTACCTTCAATGTGGGATCGATAGTGCTCTTTCGTTTCAGTGCATTCTTGATGCAAACGAGCGGATGCTCGTAACGGGGGATTGCTTGCAGAATGAAGACCTTAATGATTTACTTTATTTTCAGAACTTGTATAGTATTGGCGGAAACTCTAGATCAGTCGTACAAATGAACACATTATTTTACAGATTTACACAGGTTGGCAAGCTATAGTCGGATAAACCGGACCGTCAGTTTCGTTGATTCCAAAATGAGTCTAATTCTCTCACTTTTACACACCCTGATATTCGGAATGATAAACTGGCTTTTTATTCCACTCTAATTGGTAACTTGCAGGTTCCGACTTACTACTGCACAGAGCGAAATATCCCCATGATGTGACCTTGGGGAATATTTTCCCCGAAAATTCAGTAGGGGGAGAGCGAAATTTCCCCAGCCGGCAGGGGAAATATTCCCCAGGGTCACACCATGGTGAAATATTCCCTAGCCGGCTAGGGAAATTTCGCTGAGTGTGTGCCTAGCGGATAGATCTTTTTTTCAAAAATAATATCTGACAAAGCGAACCGCAATGTGAATTACCTACCTTCTTGGCAACTTTGCTGTATCTTTCGACACCTTCCAGAATAGTTTTGTAAATCGGATCCGAACTGATATTTGTTGCAATCGGTGCTTCTGCATTGAGCCACCTGTAAAATAGTGTAGATATATCAGTGTAGGCATATATGCGTAAAGCAAAATGAGCATCTTTTTGAGCTTCACTTAGTTTTGACACTTTGCCGCACCATTTCCGTATTGAAATATGATTCTGTTTATTTTTTCTGTTTATTTTCATAGCCTTTGCCTTACAAAGCGAACCTCTGCAGCACAAAAATGATATCAGGTTTGAGTCGCTCAATATCCTCTTCGAATTTATACTGGTATGGCGTCTTTCCGCAGTCATCCGCTGTCGTATTGAGTATTGCCTCGCAACCTGTGTCATTCCTTTGACTTACTTCTTCCACTACTATCTTTCACTATTAGTGGTTTAAAAAGATCCGTCGGCAAATCATTCCGAATATAAGGCGAAAGAGTATACAAAGGTGAGAGAATTACACAGTGTTCTGACAACGAAAATGTTAAGCGAACGAGATGACGAAAGATAACCATGATTTCGCTAGGAACAACACCACATTATTCCTAGCGTTCGATTAGCGAATGGCGATGCCCGCTCTGAGCTATCGTCAACGCGGCCGTAAAGAATGAACAGAAATTCTCCAATGTAAAAACTTAAGCTACTCCCCAACAGTCCAAAGAGCTACCAAAATTTGGTGGAGATTCATCCAGCCATTTTGGAGTAAATTCAAAATTAGTTGCCAATTCGCTATTAGACACTTCCTCTTTCGGTGGGAATGCTGTGTCGCGCGGAAAACACCGTATCCTAGCATTTTCGCTCGTTCGCTTAACATTTAGAGCACTGTGATTAGACTCATTTTGGAACGAAAGAAACTGACGGATCGGTTTATACGGTTTTCTACTTTAATATCACATTCGATTTCCATACCTATGAGCGCCTCCATGTGGAGGGTCGAATACTTCGTGTCCAAGAGGTCGATGACGAATCTCGCGAGATTGGCGGTGTAACTATTGCCGATGGCAAGCATTTTGAGTGACCCACTTCCATTCTGTAATATTTCTATTGGAATACATGATAATTATTTCTATTGGAAGCATGATGCTTTTTGGATACATGATAGGATATATGACATATGCTTTATTTATATGCATATGCTTTATTTTGGATAGGATATATGGTACCAGCCGGGCTACGGGTCGTCCTATTTAACACCGATTTTCTCCCTCTTCTGTCTCTATTTGTAGCCGCTTCTCTGCCGTACCCCTGTGCCCTACCTGGGTTCCTTCAACTAACCCCATAGAGGCCCCTTACAGTAAAGGATTGGACGATCTTTGTGCTTTGGGTTTAGTGTTCTTTGCTTGGTCACACAGACGCTTTATTTAATAGTTGATAAGAAAACTACGTGTCCCGTGACCCAATACTCTAACGAACTCTCACGTGCCGTTACCGATACTGGTGCTGATATAATAAGTATAATACTTCTTGACAATGACTTAGCATACCGGAAATTCGCATAACCCGAATGGCTCTCGTTCGTCTTCCCTGAGAATGGTGCAATTGGGAACGTGAAGGTGGCGTTCCCAGTTATCCTCCATTTCTTGATTTAGTCGGATAACCTCTTTTTCGAAGGCAGAACTGTAGACAACTAAATAGAGGCATATGTCAACTCTTTATATAATAAATCTAGAGAAATAAATACCATTGCTAACATTCAGCTGAACTTGAATCCGAACTCTTGGTGTCGTCATATTAGCTGGGATGAGCTTATAACTGTCTGGTTTCGATTCTTTCCTCACCATCTTCAGTAGTAGTTGCGACCTGCGTCAGAGATAAATATGAATTAGGAGTGACCAAAAGAAGGCAAGTACATATAAAATAGAGCAGACTAATGAGGATGCTTGATCCTTTTCCATCCAGTGATAAATACCTGAAAGCAATTTTTCAAAAACTGGTAAAACAGGTAAAGCAAATTCCTCTCATAATTTTCTTTTTTCCTCACCATTTTTCGTAGGTTTCATGGACTACGCAAGCTAGTACTGTTGACACTATAATGCCGCAAATCCGAACTGAAATGTTTGTAAGAGAGAAGCGAGAGAATAAAGATGATGACAATAACCATTACAAAGATCTAATTTATTAAATTTCCTTATAATATTACAATGAGAATAGGTACAACCTACACTGCATGGCATCCAGTGTGAATTCGATGAGAATACAGTATATCGGCCAGTGAATGAGGTATAATGCATACGAAATATCACCGAGATACACGATTATCTTATTTGTGAGAAACAGAGTAGATATATTGAGGTATACGGTAAGACCCGTCAGAGTGGTTATCATTATTCGGAGGAAAAGTTCCTGAAATGAACGTAGTTTCACAGAACTATATTGAAAACGCGCCAGATTCCAACGAAGGCAAATGAAGAATAGGGAAACAGTCCAGATAAGAAGCGAAAAAGCTGAATGATTAAAATATAATAAACGACAAGTCTGGCTTACTGATTGTACCATTCGGAGATTCTTTGGAAGGCCCATCACAGTCTTTAAAATCGTCAATATCATGAGTTGGAATTTCGCGAAATTCCGATTTGTTCTTCTGAACATGAAAATTAGAATGGGCTTTCAAAGTTATTTTCTAACCTGGAGTTCGTACACAAATGCTCCCATCATAAATTGCCAGAGCCTTGCAATTGTTAAATTGAAGGCTCTTTCGGGTGAAAGTGTAATGTAGAGCATGAGAGAGAAAGCAGAGATCACAGAGAGATACGGTGGAATGTAGGATTTGGTTACTCTCTAAATACGCTTTTGAGATGATTTATTATTCGATTTATGCATGTTCTTACCCTTAATGTCATGATCATAATCGGGGCAATGCAATAGTACTGAATTTCTACGGAAAGCGACCACATGTGGGTGAAAAGATCGTATGCCTTTTCTAGCTGAAAGGATTTTGTGAACTTTCCGAAGTTGCAGCTTACCATTCGAAAATATTCCTCTCCGTTATCCCTTTGCATCATATTCTTGATACACAACATCGATTTGAATGCAGATCTTGTATTGTACAGAGAATAGTCAGCATCATTGTGAACGATAACGTGGGAAAGCAGGGAGAGAATTACCTAAAACTTTATTCGCGTATTCTTGGCGAAGAATAAGCGTGATTCCTAATTTGTCTGCATTCTCTCCAAGTAATTCATTTTTCCCCAGCTTAATGTATTTTGCTTTTCTCGGTTTTCCCACCAATAGCATAAGTGGAAATATCCTTCGAATTCTCTTGAAGTAGAATGAAGTCAATGTTGCAGCGTCGTTGTCCAGTACAAGAGCAATCAGAAATCCAGAGAGAACGAAGAATCTGAGAGGACTCTTTATTACATGATGCAATACGTGCAAAACACGAATTGCTCAAAAGAAAACAAACACATCGACTCCTAGAAACCCAAAGGGCATGACGGATGGGAAGAAGTGGAAAATAACGACGGCAGTTACCGCCCAGGCACGAAGCCCCTGGAAAAAAATTCGGAGCAATTATTTTTCAATATCATGACGGGATTGATTAGTTTTCCTTTTAGTTATGCACATAAATCTCAAATATTATGTCTTATTGTTATAACTAAGTATGCGCAAGTTACGTTGATTGGTGCCTTGATACGTAGGCACAACTTTCTGCTCCATAGCATGCAAATTAAGGGAGTGGAAGCGAGAGAGCATAGAAATTGGAGAGACGCAGAGACTGTCGCAATTGGGGGAATTCAGGCTAGCGGAACGGTGTGCCCAGGCCGGTATTTACCTGTATATCGATTCTTTTCCGCGCGCTTTGTTTGGAGGGAAGTTCGAAGATGTTCTGGCATAGTGGCAGCATTTCTTGCTCCGGAAAATAGCCTAAATAAATTTTTGTGGAACTTGAATACACGTAGAATGAATCACAACATGGCGGTGAGCTCACATATAGTGGATTAAAAAGATCCGTCAGAAAATCACTCCGAATATAAGGCGAGAGAATGTGTGAAAGTGAGAGAATTACACCCATTTTGGAACGGAAGAAACTGACGGATCGGTTTATTCCACTATAATATATTATCTTTGGGAGACAAAGAAACGCCTACTACTAAGGATTCGCAATGTGCATGAACCTTTGGCATCATAACCAGAGTCCTGTTATTTATTACTGATGGCTGAAAACTAACCATGATCTAATTCGATTAAATGTCACTTATATATTTTATCATCATGCATACACATGAAACAACATTTAGTGAAAAGCAATGGAATACAATTATGGATGACTCTCCAGTGAAAGTGAGCGAATAAAATAAAGACGGATAATTAAAGATTAGAAATGATAAGATAGGGACGGGAAGGGGAAGGGGGAATAGAGGGGAATGTCCAATAAACTTGATGGTCATCATGACTGTGATCCTTGTCTAGGAGGGAGACTAGACTACTGCGTGAGAGAGTGCAGTGAATGAGCAGAGGAGGGATACTCTCATAAGAGGGATCATTTAGATGACACTACACTGAGCGAAAATATAATATATAATATATATTTGGCCGACGAAATATTACCAATAAACTGGTAATATTTCGTCGGCCAATTATACCTTGCATAAATTGGACACCTCGCAGCTATATACCAAAACGTTGGTATAATTTGGATGGTATTAGGGACTATATCAACATGCTGGTATATTTTCATGACCTCGAGTTAGGTACATTTTCGGGGACGCGAGAGCGAGGGACTCTTGCAAAGAATGTTCGCGTACTGTATCTCTTTGTCAAGTTGACCTAAGGTCCTCGTCCCCACACCATTTCAGTCCTGCTCTCGTCTTCACTTGTTGTGTGCTATGCTTGCTTAGTATTAGTTTGTTTTAATTTCAGAGCTAACTCAGTATCGCGAAGGATGTATATCATGCAAAAACTATTCTTTCCAAGCAGCGACTGTTCAGTTATGTAGGAGTTGGCTGGTATGACCGAAAAGCGAGGAACGATGCAAGGTGAGCGCAATTCTTTTTCAGATTTATTTTTTGATGTTGCAGTTATCTCTATTGTACAGGAAATGTATCACAGCATTCCGCCCGGTGAAGAATGTGTCTAATAGCGAAATGACCACTATTTTTGAATTTTCTCAAGAATGGGCGAACCAATTTGCACCAAATTTTCGATGCTTGTCGAGTTCATAGAGATGAACTTAAGTTTTTAAATTCATAAGTATTCGTTGATTGGTTCGCCTACAGGATCGGATCCTATGCGCGAAAACCGCCATTCGCTATTTTGACGCTTGGAATGCTGTGGTATGAACGCTATTGGTTATCACACGTGCTCGAGAAGTTCGGGAGCTGCAAGCGGAATGGTCGGCATTATTCGAATATGTTTACAATCTCAAATGATAATGCAGGTGTGAATGGAAGATCTCAGCAGACTTTGCTAACTCTCTCAAGTATTCATTCTCGACTGATTCTTCTGTCCACATCATCAATATGGAAAGCTACT